>JBBPJT010000109.1:0-52617 GCA_038088895.1 Xerocomus potaroensis | reverse complement strand
TGCGCTTGTGGAATCCCGTCAAGAAGGATCTCCGATAGGTTGGTCACAAGCATGGCCGATGCAAAAGAGGCCTACCTGCGTGCCTCATCATCGAATACAATTTCCTTTATCTGACTCTGCTTTGCACGTCTCTTTGCTGCTACGACAGAGTGGGACTTGGTCAGGACGGTGATGTTGTCGTTGTCGTTTACCATCAAGTCAGGCGAGCACTGCTTAGATAATCCGAGGGATTCGACTACTTGGGAATGTCTTCGACGTCGGATTCGTTATAAGACTCGCTCTCAGGCGAGAACATATTCCGCTCCTTTCTTTCCCTCCCCCTCGTTCCCCCCTCCACGTCTACATGCCCGCACTCACTTTGCAGGACCAGTCCCCTTTTCCCGACGAACCCTCAAATATCCCCCCCGCTCGCGATACGCCCAACCCTTACCCCCGTCCCGCCCTCCCACGTCCCCACAGACATACACCCAACCTCTACTCCCATTCCCATCTAGACACCAGTGCAGCACACCCCCACTACGACAGGTCATATCACCCTCTCCTCTCCTCATCGTCCATGTTCAGCTATTTCACGATCCCTCAACAACCCACAAATTGGCATCCCCATCTTCCCCTGCTTCACAACAATCCTTACCCTCCCCCGCAACCCCCTCAGCTCGTCCACAAAGTTTGGATTCTCGATTGTAGATCCTGCGGCACCTTTTTAACAAATCGTGGCATGAAAGCAAGTCTTTTCTCATATCAGAACAATTCCCCTCTCATGATCTGATCTTCCAGGCTGTGCTCTTGCTCAGACCCAACGTGTCTCTTTTTTCTACCGATGCTCTCCCTGTAAATTGTTCCGCATATTCCACGAACCCAGATGCACTCTCTCCTCCCTGTCGTCCATTTACCAGCTCTTCTAGCCCACGTACATGCGAGTGTCTCACTCAGACGCTCTGCTGTCACACTTGCGGTACCGCTGTCGGCTACATGATCGTTATTCCCGTGAGATTTGCTTAAGCGACCTGGATACACCTTGACCCTGATTGCAATTAGTGCGCCAGGTGTACATCTTCGATTTCGACAACAAACCGCGCGACCAACGGCCATCGGTTTGTTTTTCATTCGAGCGAAATTACTGCCTCCGAACGACATCACATTCTCGATGAACCTGGCGTCCTGCCCGTCGAGTACTCCGCACCTCCCCCTCCTTCATCCCCGCCCCCGCTTGCCCCTGCATATCCAACCATTTTTCACCCTCACGATGTACAAACACAGCAACGGTTTGGCAATTCGACCCCATCACACACATTACAACCGCCTCAACCGTCATCTCCGTCTTCAGGCCCTGATTTTCTTTCGCCACGGACGGAATCTCCAGACTGGTTCTCCTCCTCTTCCCACTCTTCTCCCCGACTGGTCACATCCGTTCCTCCGACTTCGCCTCGGAGATCGCCTCGACCCCTTCAAGCTCCATTTCCACTTAGCCCTGCCCGTCGAACCCCGCTAGAGACAAGAGGGGCCACCCCTGAACTTCTCCCTCGCAAACTTAAGGCGGGAGATGTGCTCTTTTGGCACCATCTTGCGAAGCAGGGTGAAATCCCAGGAGTACAGGAAGACCCGCGAGCCAGGATGCCTAACCGGGGGAACGCACTAAAATTTCTCGAACGGTGAGAAGGGTCCGATACGTGGAATGGACGGCGTCCTGCTTGATGATAGGGACGTCCAAGCACCTTGCATGATATATTCACGACACTCAACACAGTCAAACACACTATCGTTTCTTTTTTTTCTCTGATGAGGGACGGATCTGGGTATCTTATTTTGAATGTTCCAACCCACTGTGCATCTTATGACTCACTGAATACCACGATACCCACAACCTGTTCCTATAGTTGTCAAACGCGGACTTGTATACATTTTGCCTTTGTTCTGACAACCTATCTAGATTGTCTTCTCATCCAGATCAGCAAGAAAATTATTTGTCCATTTAGTCTGAACCACGGGCTCCCGCCGAGCAGCACGAGGTAAGAACGACCGTTGGACACACTCAGTCAGGATTCGCCGTGCAGTTCTGGTTGCATGGCACATGGTGCTCAAGATACCCGTAAGTATGGGTTATGTCAAGGAGCCACTCATATCCCACCTGGCGTCCTACCTCAATGTTTCCGGCGCAAAGATCGTCGACGATGGCAATGAGGTCGTACCGCGCGGAGCTGGCCTTGGTGGGTGGATGATGTATGTTTCACCCGTTACCGAACTTGCTATATACTTACCCTCACTTTGCGCAGCACGGAGAACTTTATACCCGGCTACCCTGGGTGTGAATCCCAGATCCGCGCCGCCCTCACGGACGTAGTCGGTTCCGAAAGATGTGCATTCTTTTTCGACAAGGTACGTAGTCCCGGTCGCCATTCTCGTTCTCGCTTCACTCAATTATTTACTTCCAATAGTTTTTGGAATATTTCTTCCGAGAAAAGGGTGCCGAGTTCTTCAAAAGCCTAGGGTTGAACTCCATGACCTCTTGATAGGGTTACTGGCCCTGGATCCTTATTTATATTCGCATGAATTCCCGTGTGCTCAAGAAGGAGGGCTTTAGGCACCTCGACCGTGTCATCGACCTTTGTTCCAAACATGAGATTTATACTACCCTGGACCTTCACACCGCACCCGGAGGCCAGAATATGGGCCGGCACTCCGATGCAGGGATCCATATAGCCAACTCCTGGGTCCACAGGGACTTTTCAAGATCGCACGATTTGGCTGTGGAAAGAGCTCACAAGGCATTAGGCCGGAAATAAGTGGATCGCAGGGTACAACGTACAACCCTTTGAACGAGCCCGCCGACCGGACGCACACGATCGTCATCAAGTTTTACGAGAAAATGTACGACGCCATTCGTGCCATTGATACGGAATACATCATCTTCTTTGATGGCAACACGTCCGCCTCTGACTTCTCCCGTTTCGGTGACGTCCACAAGAAATATGTGCGAACACAGCTTACTCGATTTATGGTACGCGCTGGTGACGGTCTTGGCTGATAAAACTAACGCATCTCGTATTTCTGTTAGATTATTCTACCTTTGGTTTCTTCTCCCCCCGAGAAATATGCAGGCAGTAACAAACAACGTGAGAGGTTGAAGAGAACTTCCAAAGGAAACGAAACGACAATGGATGGACGAACGCGATTTTTGCGTGTGGAACGGTGAATGGGGTCTGGTCTAAGCCCGCGAGCAATATGATGGCTCAACCGCCGATGTCATCAACGAACAGCGCTACAAATTTCTCCGAGACCAACTCGCTATTTACAACAACGCGAGTACTTCCCCCCGCGTTCCTGTTGGTCACCAAAGACCCGCGTGCGCAGGATCGCCTAAGCTAGTCTATCTGACTGTACAAGGGCATTGGTTTACAGGGCATGGTCTATGCTTCACAAGAAACCAAGTACGCCACGGCTCTCTCGGACTTTCTCGCTAAAAAATACCGTCCTGCCGTGGACGCACGAGTAAACCTCCCTCGTTTGGTCCGTCCGGCATTTATGCCAGAGTCGCGATAGGTCGATGCCTAGAGTTTCCTGTGGGCAAGGTACCGCTTGACATGGAGAGCTTCGTCGAGAACTTGTTGGATTTGGAACCGAGAAGGCGCTCGACAGCTGTGATGGCGGGAGTGGATACCTCTTGGGTCCTCAACATATCTACCTGCCTCTAATCGATTACATTGCAAAGGAAATCCCACCAGACAACCAGGTGCTCTACTCGGCACCTATCTGGAACTTGCCAGGTCGCGTTGCCCGACTGTCCCGCCATGTCTGGTCGCCAAGTATCCTGTAAAGGAGTGGGCAGAACACTTCCGTGGATTGAGCGAGGCCGAGTTGCACGAGATTGCGGAGGGTTTCAAGTTTGACATATGTAATTGATCAAGCCAACGCACTGCTGTAGGGTATGACACTAATTATAACGAGGTGTACTACATGATCTCGGTATGGTGGACCCCTAGTGTACGATGTAAAAACTTGCTGTGAATAATCACGATAAAAAAATAGTTGAAATAAAATGCACGGATCGAAATCACGGACAATGATCGATTTGGCCAACACGACCCTCTAGCCAGTCCACGAAGCACTCCGGGTGATCTGTAATCGGTCGGGCAGATATCTCATCTAACACTCGTTGCACGACGACGGGACCATAGTACTCCGCTCGTCCAAAGCCTGGGAGGTATTCTCTGCGATATACGTCCTCCGAGATGTTGAAAAGCGCAGCGACCGTCTGGACACCAGACTCAACAACCTCTCCATGCATATGCAGCAACATTGGGAGAGCGATCAAGGTTGGGAGCCCATCCGTGAGATCATATATTTCGTTTGTGATCTCTTCCACAGTCTTGTTAACTGTGAACAACGGATTGCCGGCTGACTCGAGTAATGATACCAAGGTCTCTAAATGAGCAAAGGCTTCGTCCACCGCCTCCTGGGCAACTTCGGTGCAAGGGCGGGGAAAATGTGAGAGAATTTTGTGTAGTGCCTTCGCATCTAGCGCGGCTGTCGACATGGTTAATGGCGATCGCGAAGGGCCAGCCTTAAAGTTAAATAGCACTGTAGAAGTCGTTGTTGAGGTCCCAGTGGGTGGTGCATGTTGGCCTTTGTCTGCAAGCACTACTTGCAAGGAGCTCGGAACTACCATGGGACGATTTGATAGCGCAACAAGCGCCCGCCATATAATGGAGATCAAGAATGAGGCAAGCAATGTATGCGAGGATCGTGTCCTTGCATAACGTGTCAGTGCCCTAGCATAAACGGGGACCAAAGACCGAAGTGCAACGATAGAAGGGTGAACAGAATTTTTCCCTTTGTAAGGCGTCGTTTTGATGGGAGCCTCCAAAGCGTCAATAAAGGTAATGATTTTTTCTTTTATTCCCGCAGTCAATGGGTTGAGGACGCGCCCAATGAGGGAGGTAAACCCCGCGTGTATTGTCTTTAGTCCATCACTACGACTGTCGGTGTCAAGCCCTAAGGCCATATCATCGAAGCTCAAAAGAAGCTCTCCGGCAAAGTCCGAAATGGCTAGTGCATGAAGCTGTGTTGTATTTGGGACTGGCAAATCAAGAGTGGGTGCCGGTGGGCAGAGAAACGCAGGAGAGGATAAGAGGGGGAGAAGGAGAGCCGCCAAGTCGCTCAAGAGAACAGACAGAGGCTTGTGGAGCGCACGCAAGACAGCCCGATACAGGCTCCTGTTGTCGCGTGCCGCTTGGAGTTCACTTGAAACCACATTCAGCGACTTTGGAAAAGGGGGAATGATTCGACATACGACGCGATTAACATACCCAAAGCACGGCCACGACCGACTGGAATTGGACGTCTGCCGCTGAGAACTTCGCTCGGTAGGGAAGGGCCTGACGGATGACCGAGTGCTCTAGACACAGCTTCATTCAACCGCAATCCTAGCGCTTCTAGGTACGATCTATCCTGTATAGGCGCAGGACTCGGATAAGTTCCTAGCCTCAGGGAGGTGGATCTAAGATTAAAAGGGACTCTGGTGAGTTGGGTTTTGGGGGTAGGGGAGGTAGGGGAGGTAGGAGGCCTGGGAGTGGGAGGACAACTAACGGGGGAACGAATAGAAAGATCCTTGGATGTGGAAATCATTCTGACAGTGCGGTTGCATCAGAAGTAGAGTGACACGAAGTGAATGTGGGGAACACAGAAAGGGAGAAATCCCATCAGCCGGAAGAGAACTAACTATTGAAAGTCGACAAAGGGATGTTGAGCTTAGGGAGGTCGGTCGGCGTCAACAATAGATAGAACAAGCGGTGCGAAGCGAGGAACGTGGGGGATTCGATTCGGGGTTCTGCTGGGTTGGACTGTGAGCATGAGCCAGGGAGAAGACGAAACGACAAACTTGGGGTTCCGCGAGCACAATATCATAGATTCTTCGAGAGTTGTGGTAGAAATACGAGTGGGAGTCAAAACACTGGCTGGAAGAGATCAAAAGAGATCCTTGAGAAGAAAAGAACTAACTGCTAGAAAAAGAGTTATAATGTAGCCAGAGCCGGATTTCCCACGCTTAGCAAGCGACGTATTATGGATACTTTAATCTACACCATCATCTAGCAACTTCCTGATGGAAGTGCGCAACTCTAGGTGATCACAACGCAGGCGCCATAGGCAACTCTCGTCCTCCCCTTCCCGCAGCCGGAGAGCTGCACGTTGCTGAGGGTCTGGTCCCTGAACAAGCACCTTGAGCTCACCTGCAGGAACCACCGCCAGTGAGCCATAAATAGATTTCCACAGCACTACACGCGCCTTCAAATGGGGGTTGATCGGTAGCGATGACTCTCATCCGATAACGCAATGATTGCAACCGGCGCACGATCACATCCAATGAAGCCTCACACCAACCTCGGACATTTGCTTTCTCCAGGGAGTCCCACATAGTCCGGAAATCAGACCCCGTTGTTTCTTCTTTTGAAAGTTCGGCAATAAACGGAGAGTCGAGTGTAATAAGATCAACTCGCGATGCCTGCCATCCTGAGTCAGACAAGCCAAACTCATTCTGCACAACAAGACAAACCAGGCTAACTTGTGCTGGCTGCACTTCAGACTCGGCTAGTATTCTGTTGCCCTAATTCTATTTAAGTCACTAGCCAAGGGACAGTTCAATTGACCCATACCTCGGGTGTATAGATAGCGTTCTGCGCCGCCACGAGTGACAGTTCTCCAGGGGTAATGGTCCTGGCAAGCTCATTCAACGAATTTGACGCGTCACTCGCTTGAGACAAGCTCCTCGTGCTGCCCTCTGGACTTGGGACATAATTCACTCGTCGTTGTGAACTGGAGGGATGTCTAAGGCTCGGAATAGCCTGCGGAGCTGCATAAGCATTGTATCGCAGCTTTCTTCTGGACGCATCCCTTGTAGGAGACGATAAAGTTGAAGATTCTTGATGCCACAAGGATGCAGCTCCAGGAGTCCGTAGACGCGTTGCGTCTGGATTTGACTGGTAACTCGTCAACGCGAAGAGAAAGTCGGGGAGCTTTTTAAAAGTCAGCAGTCTCCTCCAACAATAATGGCATACCAACCCACCGAAGACGACGCTGCGCTAGAAATAATATCAGAGAGAACACGCCGTTGGGTAGACAGTGCCAAGAATTGATCACACCTCTGTGCAAATCAACCTCATCGCGCGGACATATGCGATGTACACCGAACCTACCCTACAGAGATGACTGCTGCCATGTTTCGACAATTCCCGGACGGTGGCAATGACTTCTTCAGGGATATCATCACACTCGGCAGATAGTCGCAACATAGTGAGTAAACACACATCCCGAACGGTCGCTTGTCGAAGTTCATAAGACTAGTTTGTGCTCTAGCTGATAGACTCACAAACGCAAGAAATCAGCCTTGTTGCGATGCCACGGATCATCCCTGATGGTGATACTGAAAGTTGACCACAATGCTCACTCACAAGTGCAGAAATGATAACCATGAGGGTTGGTCCCACGCGAATTTCTGGCTCTGTGAGACATACGGCCAGTGCCGTGACACATGATATCCTGAAAGAAATTTCTCCTATGAACATGTCAGAAGGACTCAGGTCGCGCAGTGAGTGGAACATACTTTCCCTGATTCCATTCAAGATATGCTGCACACTGGGTTCGAGGATGGGAAGATTTTCCGTCGCACCGTACTCTCTTCCTTCAACTACTGCGAAGAGGTCTTTCAAATGTCTTGCATATCGGTCCACATCGTTTGTATCTTGCACGTCGACGATTTCAAGTAGACGCAAAACGTATTCGTTCTTGTCAGACAAAGAAAGGGTCGGTGACATGTTGAGTAAAGCCTGTGAATAGTATGTCTCGATGATAGCCGGATCAACAGATTGAAGAATCCCGAGCGTCTAGTAGGAGCCGTCAGTACACAAATCGACAGAACTACACGAGCGAATCACCGCCTTTCTGATCAACTTATCGGGCGAATCAAGAAGCTTCATGACCTCCTGAACTTCCCGTTTATCCAAGACGGCTACGCTGTTCGGATGTGTTCCAGCCCAGATGCTGGGGTCTAGACAGCCCAAGCAGGATACGAATAAGTATAGATCATTCGGATCCTTAGAAAAGAGAAAATGGCGGATGCTAGTAGCTGCAATGGATGAAAGTTGGGATTCGCGGAGTACATCCGGACTAACAGCTGTTAAAAGCATAAAGGCCTCTCGAAGTACAGCTACACTGCCTTCAGTCGATGTGAACTACAGTGTATGTTTCCTTACCTCGCTCCGGAACTCTAGACACGCACTTGATTATATCAAGAACGGCTCGAACACTTCCTGCCTCAAGTCTGATGGTATGTTAAACTTGTGCTGTAAGGCATAGCGACCTACACACTAACTTCATCTCGCCCTTACGAAGTGTCCGCAGGATGCCACATACAATGCTAGATTTGCATGACTCACGATACTGATGCCGAAGTTGTGCGTTTAAAAGCTTTCCAAGTGATTCAGAATGCTTGAGCTTAAAACGCGGTCAGAACAGGAAGAAATAGTATGGAAAGCCGCCGACCTTTGCTGCAACAGCGGATATTGACATGATCTCAGCGGGTTCCGCGCGGAGACGGCGTTCTATCACATTCTCTAAATGTGCCAGACATTCAGCATCCCGTTGGAAAAGAGTATAATACGCCATTAAGGCACGTCGCCGAACAGCCACTCTGAAGCCAGGGCTTGAGATACATCAATGGGAAGAAGATAATGCGCTCACGAGTTATGCTCAAGGAGAGTCTGGAGCTGCGCATCGACAGCGGGGATGACATCCTCATTAGGGACTTCAGAGAGGACTTCTAGAGCAAGACATATTCGGGGCACTGATGTGCTCTCCATATCCTACCGATTGATCAGAGACGAATTATAAGCTACTCGACGATGACGCTTGCCTTTCGCAGTGTGTTCACCAACATGAGTCGGAGTTCGTGGTCTGGAGGCATCAATTCCATGCAGAAGATGTATCCTGCACGCGATGTCGACTCCTAAGGTTGGTTGAAAGGCGCAGAAACTGACACGTACCGATCTTCTTGTCCATCGGCGACTGACCGAACTCGGCGAGATTCACAGCGTGAGGGAAAGCGAACGTTAAGTCACCAGGGCAGGCGGCAGAAAGGGACATGGCACAATAAAGGATGAAAATTAAACATTCCTTGCAGTTCTTCTACGGAGATCTAGCTTGAAAAGTAGTTAATAAGTTCAGAAGGTTCTACGCACGACCGACAGGTGAGGTTGCTGTAGATTACGTCGCATGGCGTCGAGTTCATTCAGAAGAATCTGATCGGCGGCTTGGGGAGACGCTGCATTTTCGACTTTACGCACGAGACTATATTGTGCCCGACTCATCGCGCCGGACGAGAAGAATGGAACATTCATGGCAACCTAGTGGTGGTGGGTATAGCGAGAAGAGTTGGTTTAACCGCTTCTTGTCTGGTACCGGAGTAACGTATCTCTGGTCAAGTGCTGCAAATAGTTTGATGGTCTGTGCTTAACAATCGTTAATAACCTCTCAGGTGATGATCGCAGGTGGACACCAAAATTATTCTCACAGTTATTATGTCCTCGTCCGCACCAGACCAGACTGTGGTTCATTCATTCAACAAGATACTTAACCAACACAAGTCATCAAAGTCAAGACGTTCTGGAGATGTAGACGAGGGACTGAAAAAGCTCAGACGTATGATTCTTGTAGAGGGTGTTCCATCCAAAATTGTTCGTGGCAACGAGCAATAAACAACAGAGCAATTCCTTCATCACTTTGCTTGCAGGATACTACTCTTCGCCCTCGAATATGGAAAATTCTACTGAGGATCGACGACATTGCAGCAGAGACATTTTTACAATATGTTTCGCGTGGCCCATGTGAAGTTCGGGAAAAAATTAGGAATGATACCTTCAGGTGAGGTTTATTGTTCACCCAAATGATTCTTAGCCCGAAGTTGCAAAGGACACTAGCGACAGACCGTGGCTTCAAGGAGCGAGTCCGTGAAGATATGCTTGTTCGGCTCTTGGATGCATTCGTGTGGCGGAATCATGGTATGGCCAATCACGCCCAGACAAAACGCCACTCGACCATTGAGCTACAGACCGCCAAGAGACACAACAACTAGGTTTTACATACGTTCAAGGAATGAATGTACTCGCTGCTCCATTTCTGTACACAATGCCTTCGGAACTCGAAGCATTCTTCTGCTTCGCCAAGTTCATCGAAGAATCATGCCCTCTTTACGTGCAGCCAACGCTAGAGGGTGTACATAAGGGCCTGAAGGTTGGTCTGTTGCTGCCATATGTTAGGTGTACTCATGGACAAATGGGTCTTATAGCTTCTCGACCGATGTCTGAAGATTGTAGATCCCGAGCTTTTTAACTATCTTCGAATGAAGAATCTCTCCGCCGAAATATATGCATTCCCATGTTTGTCTTTCCTTAATTCGTGCTTCCCTGAATCATATCGACGAAAGTTAATTTCTTGCAGCTGTCCTCACTTTGTGCGCGTGCACACCTCCTCTGGACCAAGTTCTGACGCTATGGGACTTTCTTCTGGCCTTTGGAGTGCATCTGAACGTACTATGCGTCATCGCACAGCTGCTGCTCATGCGAGATGAGGTCATGAGTTCCCCGAGGTATAATCTTTGTGTGTTGTGTGACCTTGCTCATTTCTTTTCTTGCAGCCCCATGCGTCTATTGAGAACTTTTCCTCCTCTCGAAGCTATTCCAGTCATTGGGATAGCTGTCACGCTTGTACGAGATCTGCCAGCTGAGCTCTATGATGAACTGGTCCGGCATCCATATGAAGTCCAAGGTCTCTGAGATTAATTGGCTTCATGTCCCTGTCCTTTTACTACTGTTCGTTTGTTGGTCGCAGGCGCTCAACAACCCTTTTGTGCACTCAGACAACTGTGTAGCGTACCCAATCCATGTTGTATGTAGTGCTTTCTTTCCTGATCCCGATTGTACAGGCTTCCATAGCTTATGGATACGATCACGATGCACCATGTTGCTTCTTGTACCTGGCAATCTATTACTGCATAGTATTCGATGCTATACCTATGTAACGATACTCAAGACCACTGATTGCTGACGCATTTACAGAACAGTATCTTACCCCTGGTGCTGGTGGGAATCAACGGACGCAAACGTGAGAGAGGCAGGTTTTGAGAGCTCTTTCAACAAGGGTGAGCCTGGTGGAAGGATTGCTTATAGCGTTGACCTGCGCGTAGAGAATGACAATTGCTCTCGATCTTGGCCACGATTCTGTCCACAATAATGGACTTGTGCACGCAATTCAGAAAAGGCACGAACGACATTGCCATTCCTGCTACCGTCAGTGGTGGACACGACCTGCGGGACGACTGTTGAGTGAATGCGACTTGAAGTCATTATTCCTCGCATATCCAGCCCCCGTACCGGACTCCCATGGAACGAGTCGGCAGTTAGTTGATTGCAGATACGTTCAGTGCCGGAAGGGAATCCACCAGCGGCCAGCGGCGCCACTGAACACTGAAATCTCATTCAATGATATGTCACAATTGGGGGTAAAGAAGGAAAAAAAAACCATATACATGAAGTACTAGAACCTTACATTTCCCTTCCCCACAAGCGTTTGGTCAGCAACTGCAAAAGAACACTCTGCCCCGGCGTGCCGACAGTACAGGCGACATCCATCGATCCTCCGAGACCGGTGTCGTGGACCATCGGATCGCCCAGCCATGCATCAGGGCCTTTACAAGGTCCATTGCTCTCTATCTCAACTTGGGCAGGAACCGCGGTAGATTCAAGCAACCCATAGGATTGATCGGACTGCTCCAGAAGAGTATGGACTTTACTTCGATTGGCACCCGGGGCATACGCTGTTTGGTCTCCCCTTCGATCCACAACCAACATGCCACGTGTGATTTCGCCGGTTCTAAGATCACATCAACCCAGTCGACTTGCTTCAATATAACAACCCATACCTTTCGATGTCAAACTTACGTCTGACGGCGGACCAGCCTGGAGACAAGCCTGGTAGAGCATTTTCCTCGACGACAGTCTCAGGCGGATTCTCAATGGCGCACCAAACAGCGACTACATCATGGAGTTCTAAAGCATCCTTTCCGAAAGCGACCATGATTTCTCTCGATCGCTCTAAGACAGAGCTTGTGAAATGTACCAAGGGCCTCTTGCTTGAGCAGATCGAAGGCTTCCGAGTGGAGTCAAAGGCGGGGTCGATATGCCGAATATAGAATGGGAACGGAAGCTCATGCGGGGTTGTAATATCTAATGGAAGGAGAAGGACCCGTTCTAATGGGAGACCACTCCCTGGCACCGCAGGACAGAGCAGTTCCTTCGCCGCGAATGGGTCAGCAAAAAAATTGACTGTATATATCAAAAAAAGTTGAACAACAAGTAGGGAATCGCTTACATTCCGCTACAGGCGTAGTGTTTCCTGGGACATCCAAGGCGCCACCCATTATGATAACTCGACCAATTCGCATTTTTAGAATTTGGTGGTGGTTGCGATTAAACACGGCAAGGTTTGTCAGGGGTCCGAGGGCAATGTATGTAATACTTCTCTCTGGTCGTGATTCAAGGAGTTCCAAAGTGACATTGACTGCTGATTTCACTGTTGTAAGAAAGTTGGAGCCGAATTGATGGTTAACATCAGAGACGTTGAGGTCTGGATGCCGGTTGGTAATATCGCTAAGACCATCTCTGTGCACGCTGAGGAAATCCACGACGTCCGAATGGACAGCTAGCTCACTTTCCATGAAAATACTGAGCAAAATGGCGGCCACCCTGGAGTGGACCGTCCGGGCCAACGGCAAGAATCGGTGGACTATTCGGGGCGTAATTTGAAAACCTTTCCTTTTCATCAGGATGATCAGCAATGTGACGGCCAACTGCCCGATACAGCTTGTAAACGTTGGCGCTGTTGACAAGCCGGCGTCGAATAAACAATTTTGGGAGTCGTAGACTACCCACTATGCGGCATGGACATCAGTGTTGCCTAGGAATTGAGGATCCGCTTCATTTCGTCCACTGGCTAGTAGCCGACAAGTAACACACCAAAAGAAACCAAGATCGCGAGGATTTCGAGCTCGGGGGAAGTAAGCGCCAGCAAGCTGATCGGATCAAACTTGAGAAAGTTGTGTATTCTCGGTAACACGAAGGCTAACATAGCTAGAATATCATCTACGCCAGGGTCTGTGTCGACTTCACTTCCATATCAATACATGATAGAATAGGTGTCGGCCGGTGCTCACTAATGACCGGTATCTTTCGTTGGTTCGGCATTCCGAGCGCTCGCGTAATAACTTTGGCGTATGGAACTGCAAAGAAAATTGATCAACAAAGACAGCCAAAACAGCACAATTGGAGTCAGAGATCTTGGTGGAAAGTGGTCTCATCGGGCAAGCCCTCCGAAGTAGCAAATATTAAAGAATAACATCATACAAAAGAGCATTGGGAAACGGAAAAAAAAACACTCACAAGAGGAACTTGCATACGCAAGGTGAACCCGGATCCATTTGAGCGGCTGGTCGGGAATGGCCGACAAACTGTGTAGTTTAGTCACGGTGGCTTGTCGCGTCACACCTGATGATGAGTGCATCTCGCGACGTCCCCGCGACTTTTATCGACAATGACAGAATCACTGCGCTTTCTTGGCTCGTTGCCTGGCCACAAGGGCTGGGTGACCGCCATTGCAACCTCTTCAGAAAACCCAGACATGATCCTGACTGCCTCTCGTGGTATTTATCTCCTCACAACACACGCTATCATCCATTTTAACAGTCCGTATCGCACGCAGACAAGACCATCATTGTCTGGCAATTGACCCGTGACGACGATGCTTACGGCTTTCCGAAACGTATTTTGCATGGACATAATCACTTTGTCTCCGACATCGTCATCTCCTCCGATGGCCAGTTCGCACTCTCCGCGTCTTGGGATCACACCCTTCGTCTTTGGGACCTGAACACCGGTTTGACTACGCGTCGATTCGTTGGCCACACCTCGGACGTTCTGTCTGTCAGCTTCAGCGCTGATAACAGACAGATTGTTTCTGGATCCCGTGACAGATGTATCAAGCTTTGGAATACCCTCGGAGAGTGCAAATATAACATCAAGGATGACGGCCACACTGAATGGCGCGCATTCTCTTTGATCCTTTCTTCGTTGTCCTGACGCCGTTGACAGGGTATCTTGCGTGCGGTTTAGTCCCAATGTCTTAAACCCTGTTATAGTGTCTTGCGGTTGGGATAAGGTGGTTAAGGTGCACTTTACTGTTTGACTTTGCGTGGTGGACTCCGACCCCAGTATAGGTTTGGGAGCTTTCGAAATTCAAGTTGAAAACGAATCATTATGGGCACACCGGTTATATTAATACCATCTCTGTATCCCCTGACGGTTCCTTGGCCGCATCCGGTGGCAAGGATGGCATCACCATGCTTTGGGACTTGAATGAGGGAAAACATCTCTACTCCCTCGAAGCAGGTGATATCGTCAACGCCCTCGTTTTCTCTCCGAACCGTTACTGGCTGTGCGCTGCCACGGCCAGCTGCGTCAAAATCTTTGATCTTGAGAGCAAGTACGTTGTTCAATTTACTGTCTTGCTCTTTGCTGTAGCTTGATTCTTCCAGGTCGATTGTAGACGAGCTCAAGCCGGAATTCGTAGACGTTGGTGTTAATTCACGAGAACCCGAATGTGTGTCGATTGCTTGGTCTGCTGACGGCCAGACATTGTTTGGTGGCTTCACCGACAACCTTGTCCGCGTCTGGACCGTTACTACTTAAAATCTCACATGTGGGAGTTGTGCACGGGAAGGCCGCCTTCCAGCGCATTGTCTGTACTTTGACTGACATGCATATCAATTCATTTCGATTTCATTCTTACATGCCTCGACGGTGCACGATCAAAGTGAGAATGGGTCGGCAGCAAAATTTTTCTCAGGCGAAGATGGCGAATTGCAGTGGTGCTGATTGCCCGCCTTTTTCAATACAAGGATCACTGTCCCTCGGCCTCCATCATGTTGCGGCGCCGCTCAGTGAAGTCCCAACGATCGAGCCCTCCAAAGTCGATCCTGATGGCTCCCAAGGACAGATTGAGCTGGATTTCACATATGTGGGACACTCGCGCTCGCCAGCTATCACCCCTTGGTACGTACATAGTCAGACCAGACAAGATTCGGAGATACATGAGTCATGAACTCACGTTGCTGTACCGTACATGTCCCCGCTTTGACTGACAACGCGCACGCAGTGATCGGTATTCGACTTGGTGTCATACATCCATATGTTCTTGCCTCGATAGTATTCTTGCCAGCTGTGTTTGTCCACGAGCCTGTTTGGCGGATGGATGCGTTTCACTCCGTGAGGAATTGTTGGCGATGGGCGGATGTCAACATCGTTGAACAGGCGCAAAGCCGCCAAATTGGAAGCGTTTGCTAGGAGTTCCCGCTCTTGTGGGGAAGATGGATTTATGATGTGGAAGATCACTGGAGGGACACCCTCGCCCTCCGAGTCAGTGTCACTGTCATCCTCCGCCCTATCTTGTTCGCTGTTGGGTTGCAAAGATTGCTCTGATGACTTCTTGTCCACATCGCCGCTGTCTAGGACAAGATCTTTTTCGCTGTCTCGGAGAAGGGTGCAAAAGGTTGTCCATGCAAGTTCATCAGAAAAGTCAGTACGGATGATTAGCCCCAGTTCAAGCCCGTCGCGAGTAACTCCGTCCAGTGGATCAGGATCAGTTTCCGCTTCTGCAACAGGTGTCACTTCTAGCGAGATAGCCTGTGAATGAAACGGCTTAGTGGAGTCCTGGACATGCGAACAAGGAGCGTACTTGTTGAGGGAGTAGGTCTGTGTCACCCACTGCGGTCCAGAATTGATGTGCTATCCTCAATCGCCACCTTCTCCGTCCTTCTGTTGGGTAGCGTCGCTTCACCTCGGGGTAGTATCGCTGGAGCGAGGTCTAAGTACCAATGTGTTTGCACGGGGTGTCATTTCTGACTTGACGCTCACCGCGAGATGAGATGCGAAAGGTGAGGTTGACATCTAAGATCCAGTCTAAAAGTAACACATATTGAAGGAAGATGAGGCGTGTTCGTGTTGTGACCAAATCCCAAATCCCATTATTGGTCGAGATTTCTCTCCATTTCGGCTGGCAATAACAATAATGCCTGTGCATATCAAGCTTATCCTCGCGTGGAATCTCTAACGGGCATTCGTAGCCATCGTCATTCGGCCTCCAACTAGCCCCCCTAGCGAAATCGAAGATAAATGTCGACTCTCCACCGTGGCTCGGAGGACCGGTGTAACGCCGAAAGTTGCACAAGAATAAATTCCCTCTGATCGGTTGGCTGAGCGCAATCGTACCTTGCTCACATGTGCTACTGACATCGTGGACACAAACCCATTCTGGTGTCTCAAGGTTCCCGCAGCTGTTGAGATGAAACCCACATGCCCTTCCATCCCCATTTATAAACTACGGTGTTCGCCGTTATGCCGGCACGATCGGAAAAGAGTAGCCCGTTCATATAAGCAGTGAAACAAGCTAGTAGATGTTCTTCTTCTTTAACCCCATTTTCTTGATTGTCTTGTATTGTAATAAATGGCACCCCCAAAGGGAACAACAGGTATGCCTCTTCTTCAACGGACCAGGTTCACCATTTTATGTATGTTGACATCATTCATGTAGGATCTCAGCTCAGCCGACGACAGTGGCTTTACGCCTACGCCCTTGTAACGACCCTTTTCTTTACTTGTAAGTTGACTGTTAATCTCAACACGAACTTGAAAACTCAACGAATTTGGAAGGGGGTTTCGCTTACGGTGTGAGCGTCACAATTTTGCATGCAAAGTTCAGCGATCGACGATCTTTCTTAGCTGCTTGATGTCCTCAATGCTCACTTCCAGACTGTGTTTGGCATCACGAAGCTGCAGAGCACTATGCTCCAACTCGCATATTTTGTGAGAAAAGGAAGGATGCGCGCGCAGGAGTTACTAAACGAGGTTCTTTTAGGGCGCATATTTTGTGTGGGCACCTTTTGCAGCTTATTTCGTGAGCTCTTTCTATTATAGGATGGGATGGGATGGTCCAGGACTGACCATGAGCAGATGAAACGGCTGGGATACAAGGTGGTTTATGAGGAACAGTGTATCTTCACCATTGATCATTTGGATAGAAAGGCATTCATATAGGTTTGACCCTGTATTCGCTGGGTGCCATTTTCTTTTGGCCATCCGCAAGGTTTGTGAAATATGGTGGCTTTGTTGGGTGCACCTTTGTGATCGGTACGTGAACCATTGTATGTCGGCACGAATATACTGTCAACATCGTGCCGTAGGTTGTGGTCTGTCTACTCTCGAGGTGGCAGCAAACTCTTACATCTCAGTTCTGGGCACTCCTCAGTATGCAGCTGCTCGCCTCAATTTCAGTCAAGGTTTCCAGGGGGTAGCTAGCTTTTCTGGGCCTCTCATCGCGGCTCGATGGTTCTTCACCGGCGCGAATGCAACCACCCTTGGTACTGTGCAATGGTGCGTTCCGGATGTCCGCTTCCTCCCAACCCAAGAGATGATCCAGACATGCAGGGTTTACCTCGCTGTCGCTGGCCTCGGTATTGTTTTAAATATATTGTTCTAGTATGTCACTTCTCCTTTTCTATACTCTCACCTTATGGCATCCCATAGTTTCGCGACATTACCAGAAATAGCGGAGGATGCCCTTGCTGAAGAGATACAGGAAGTAGGGCTGAAGGACGACCAAGGCCCGTTCTGGAAGCAATACCGCTGTATCTTTGGTTTTGTCGCACAAACCGCATATGTGTAAGTTTTTTTTTCAGTCAGTCTACCCAAGTTCTGTCAGTTATCACGGTATTTAGTGGAGCACAAGTCGGTGTGGCTGCCTTCGCTGTAAACTTCTTCGTCGATCAGGGTGTTGGTATCAGTCAGTCCAGAGCGAGTGAGTTGTTCTCGTTCTGTCAGGTTACTTTTACTGTGGGACGGTAAGATCTTCGGTTATCGGGTAGCAATGGCAAGTAACAGATTTCCCCAGATTCGTCGGGGTGGTAATCCTGAATTTTGTCGACCCAGCTTTCTTGCTGGCGGTTTACGGACTTTTCTGCACCTTGTTCAGTCTTTTGATCTCACAGTTACCTGGTTACGGAGGGGTGGGTTGCATGTTTGGCCTATTCTTCTTCGAATCTATATGCTATCCATGCATTTTCACTCTCGGAACCAAGAACCTTGGGAAATACACGAAACGAGGATCTGGTTTGATTGTCATGGTGAGTACATCCTAGGTGCTCACCCACCCGCTTTCAAGTCTATGGCAGGGCGTGGGAGGGGGAGCTTGGTACCCTTCCGCACAGGGGGCATTGGCCGATCTGACATATACTCGTCGGTCCTATCTCGTACCGATGTCGGGATATATCGCGATGATGCTATATGCAGTGTGAGTGCGGAAATACTTTACAGGAAGTAGCTTTTGAAGCTCTCCGTAGCGGCCTCGTCATCGACCAAGCAAGAAAGAACGGTTTTACGATCATAAATCGAGACGAACTATCCGAGAGGCAGGCGGCATTGGAAAACAACGTCCTAACCAGCAGCGATGCCGCTGCTGCTCCAGACATTCCAGACACTCCAAAAGAGAAGCAGGACCCGGGTGATTTCATGAAAGAGGCATGAGGATGAATATGCAGATAGTGGGAGCGCTTTGCTCGTGTTTCGATGATTTTATGAACTGAAGACACCTATACCCATTATTCTAAATGATTGTATCCGACTTCCGCTACCTCGCATCAAGTAAACATGGTCACAGTTAGACCGCCGACGTTCTTGAGCCTGCTAGACGGTCAACGACCTACAACCAGACTGTCACTGGTGTATCAACGCCCACTGGTGTCACTCACCGGCCGTATGTAGGGCAGTGACAAGAAGGTGCCAACGAAAGGGAGCTGCCGCAGGAAGGTCAAAACAACAGGAAAGAAATCGCTGATAGCAAGAGTGAGACACGTGTAAAACACTTGGTTGGCAACTCATACCCAAAGAGATTCAAGAATCCAAATGTCTCTACGATCATGCCAACAAAAGGATATTTGAAGAAGACGAGCAGAACGCCACCAAGGAAACAAATCGTTCCACGTAACTTTTGTTTGCGAGCGAAGAAATAAAATGTTTTCTGGGGCCCAATAATGAGAGTGAGGCCGGAAAGGAACAGCATCTAGCACGGAAGGTGAGCTCCAAGGCCGTATTAGAACGATGGCACACTGACATTTCCAAGTGCAAGCAGAGCAGCATCGAAGAAAAGCATTACCCCCAAGAACATGAACACAGTCCCAAACGTGGTGAGCGCGACACCAATTTCTGTGCACGTAAAACACCCAGTTGAGCAGGCAGACTAACAAGATGGACAGGACACAGACTTTGTGCGTCAGAGAGCCACATTGTTATGATAGTCAAGGGAGGAGGAAGACTTGGATTGCTGAAGGGATAAGGCACCGCCACTAACCCCCACAGATGTAATGTAGCATTTGCAGTTTACAGTCCATCAACAACGATAATGAACATTACAAAACCGTCCACTGATAATGCAGTTTACAATTAAGCATATAGAAACTTGAATAAATGAAGCTCGCGAAGCAGGTCCGATGCTTGGGTATCAAGAACATGCAGGCATCAAATGCCACCGGGGTGTGGACTGGTCGTATCAAGCTACCTTGACTTCCCGTTTCTGCTGCTTCCTAACGGCAGTGACTCTGTCATATGACTCCTTCAGCGGACTTCTATGCGGGAGAATAGACATGTGCGCGCTCAGATAAGGCGGTGGCAATAACGGATGAACAGCCTCCAAGCCAGCGGAGATGCTGGGAGGGGGGAAATACACGGTATATTGCGGTGTGGATGGACGAGTCGTAGGGAGGCATGCCAAAGAGGACAAGGCTTGGACAGATGAAGAAGACGAGTAGGATATCGAGGAGAGTGTTCGATGGCGATCGTGTGCTTTCCCCAGGAAGTGGGTTTGGATGTGTGGTTGATTCGGGAGTGTCGCCACCGAACGCGCGGAGGATACGGAGGTTCGACGATTCGGTGCTGATTCTGTGCCTGCCGTGTTGATGCTGGATGGAGAGGTGGAGAATTTCTCGGTCTGATCATGCACTGGTGATGACACGGGAGATGCCTCCGAGGTGACCGCCAGCGGAGCGAGAGGTACTACTTTGGGCGTCATAGGCACACCTTGGCCAAAAGATGGCCCCCGGATCAGCGGGTGGGGACGTAAGGGTACATCCGATTTACTGGTGGTAGAGTGCATTGAAGGGGGACGGGTCGCGGATAAACGTTTGTTTGATGAGTGATGGACGCGATGTACAGGGGATGTGTCTGCAGAGCGTATCCCCTTTACGCGCGGTTCAGAGAAGGGAAGCTGTGTCTGAGGATCCATATGACGATTATAAGGTGACGCGGCTGCTGCTTGCAAAGCTGGAGATGCACGTGCGGCTGATACAGTCCCAGTTGACTTATCCGGAGCACGGATGGTGGGTACGCGGGACAGTGACTGAGGCTGCGCCCGTGGGGTATCTGGGTGGGGTATCCCGTCAACAGCTGGGTCCATGGGTGTGCACTTGCGCTGGTCGACGGGCGTCTGGCCAATATCAATGTTGTTTGGTGTCACAGCACCGCTCTCACTGGACACCCATTCGTCGTCGTCGTCGTCGGCAGGGGGGCTAGCAAGAATGAAGCCGGCTTTGGTCTTTGTGCCCTGCTGGCGTTGTGTCGCGGGAGGTGCATAACGGTGAGCATGCAGATGATCTCTGGAGGTGACCCGTGCCGAGCTGTTCACTCGTCGCAGCGGAGATGTATTCCGCGGATGTGACTAGGAAAAAAAAAGGGATGGATCAGATAAAACTGATGAAAAAAAAAGTAAACGGGAATACTTCATGACCGGCTTTCTTTGTCTTTT
The DNA here is from genome assembly GCA_038088895.1 of Xerocomus potaroensis. Lineage (NCBI taxonomy): Eukaryota > Fungi > Basidiomycota > Agaricomycetes > Boletales > Boletaceae > Xerocomus > Xerocomus potaroensis. The sequence goes on along the minus strand of JBBPJT010000109.1, from coordinate 31,668 downwards.
CAAGCGTTGGATCTTTCTGGGTAAGGTGTAGATTCAATGCTGCCTTGGAAGAACCAGAGGAGGAGGTACGGGAATGAGTGCGGGGAAGGCCCGTTGGAGCAGAACGCTTTGGAGCCATGGATGGGAACGGTGTGAATTGGTTCTCCGCCTTGTCCGTAGCGTAGCTTTATACACGGTTGCTTATCGCACTGGTCATACGACGACGGCGCGGCGATACACCCAGGCCACCCGCGACGAGCCAGAAAGATCTCGGACCACTCTGGGGTTCACGTCGATCAGCGCTGCAGGGCAGTGCTTCAGTCTGGGCTTCATATCCAGCTCAACCTCGTGTACAAAACCATATTTCTCTTTCGAATCTTCAGGCAGAAGTCGCGTATCCACGAACGTGCGTTTCACTCTCACTGGTCACAGCCGGTGCAGCACCGCCAGTGATTAGATTAGACTTGACCTAAACGCTACTTCCCACACGCTCAACATTAACGGACCCCAATGGAGAGAGTGCACTTTCAACAAGAGCAGGCGAGTCTAGAGCAGTCTTTACATTCATTTCCGTCTTATGCAGCTACCAGATGCTCGCAGAGCTCAAGGACCTGGTCCAGAAGAACCTCTTTACCAAAGTGCGTCGCACAAAACCTGAACGTCAAAGCAACGATTCACGTCTTGCATCGCTCAGGCTGAGGTGAAACAAATACTAAAAAGGCGCACTCAGTTTGAGACTGCCCTCGTACGCCGAGTTGCAAAGAAGGCCGATTTTTTACGGTATGCAGCGTATGAAATGAGCCTCGAACAATTGCGACGAAAACGGTTTCAACGATTGAGTGTGTGCATAACCACATCTTGTGCTACAGAAAATATTCACGCCACTTCTTCTTAGATCTTTCAAAATCAAAGTCAACCATATCCGACTATGCTCTCGTCCGGAGACAGTTTCAAATATTCGAGCGTGCTCTCAAGAGATTCAAGTCGGATGTCGGGCTATGGATACAGTACATCCAGGTGGCAAAACGTGAAGGCGCACGCGCCTTGGTGGGCCGGATCACCGCTCGGTTGGTCTCCCAGTCACTTGGTTGGGAAACGCATCTTACGTTGGGTTGCTTAGTGCCCTACAACTTCACCCCCATGCTCCTTCCTTTTATATTCTGGCTGCGTCGCACGAGTTATCGCACATGTCGCCGTCTGCTGCCCGTGCTTTGCTACAGCGCGGGCTTCGACTAAATTCAGACAGCGTGGACATGTGGAGGGAGTACATCCGGATGGAGCTTGGTTTTATCGAAGGAATTCGACGACGATGGAACGTTTTGGGGATTACCGAGGGGGACGAGAGGGCACATGCCGAAAATAAAACCGAACTAGACTTTGATACGAATGCCAACGATGAGCCGATCATTATCGACGGGCAGATGGAAAAACCACCGGATGAGGTTGTGGCCGCAGAACGAGGTGGCAACGAGGGCGAAGCTGCACGCAAAGCCATCTTAGACGGTGCCATCGTCAAGTCTGCATTATCAAGTGCGGCAAAAGGTAAGTATTGACGTTAATTCCCGCGACTGGCCATTTCTGAATTCTCCTCATCTAGCACTACCCAAAGTAGAGCTGTTTACAGAACTAGAAGCACTCATTCGTGACTATCCATGCCAGCCCAGCCTTCATACGACCCTCTTGGATCATCTCTATCTCTTGCTGGGAGGAGCATTGCCTAATGATCCCTGTGCAATCCGAATGCATGCCACCAGACAACTCCGTGAATATACCTTCCCTAAAGAGGGTGGCGAAGGTATTGATGGAGATGATTCTCATGTCACGGATAGCGAAAAGTTCATCGACGCTCTACAATCTGCGAATGAACGGCTAACAGCCGCAGTGAAAGCCACTTGGAAAACCCCCACCAAGGACGAGATCCGCACTGTTACACGACCTAGCATAACGGAGATATATAGTGATTTTGTGTCGGAGTGGTGTCGATCTTCGACACTCGATCCCAGCTTGGTGAGGGTCTCATTTTTTTTGTTCTGGTTCTTGCCCAATGACCACGATTGTAACTAGAAACAGTACTTGACAAAATCTCTACAAGCCCTAGCACAAACTTCGTGCGCATCGCCATTCTTGAAAGCGACGCACATCCGTTCACTCCTACGTGACAATACATCGCCAAAGAAGACACTGAAATTTGCTAAGAAGTACTCGGCTGCCTCTTCCTCCCCCAGTATTTGGCTTGCTCGGCTTGATGCAGAGAAAGCATGCGATCAAGGTGACACTAACTCGGCCTGGTCAATTGCTCGAACTGTAATAGATTCGAGCGAGGGCGCTGATGGCGCAGAACAAATCTGGTTATGGGGACTCGACAATCAATCGAGCAACACTGAAGATCGCCATGTACTTTATGAGGTAAACTGCGCTTGTACACATCGGATCCACCATTGACACAAATTTGTTGCATGACAACAAGGATCTGTTGAATGCCAGCATGAAAGACTCGGCCACACGGACGGTCCATGAGACTCTACTCCTTCGATACGTTTCCGAGATTGTGTGCGCTCGGAAGACCGATGACCCTACGCGTCTCAGGTTGATACGACATGTTTCCACTGCGTATCTGCCCACTGCGGCTGTCTGGAAGCGTGTCTTCACTCTGGAATGTGCACGTGATGACCTTGCAGACAAATCACTTCTTCGCGCTGTTTACGAATATTGGCGAGCTGTAGATGGAATATCGGCGGCATTAGCTTGGGCTGGGTGGCTCATGGGCCACGGAGACGGCAAAGTGGCAACCCAAATCATCTCAAGCACGATGGTGCAATTGGGCACTGAGGATAAGATTCGGTTGACGGAGTCGTGGAACCTACGGCTCGCAGGGACGACAAAGGATGGTGATGGTGATGGTGATGGTGGTGACGGCGATGTTTTCGAGGAAGATCTACCATTGCAACTCGAGACCGTTGGAACCGTCATGGAGTAGCATTGCGATGAAAATGCCAGGGCAGGAATAGTAATGCAAAACGATGGTACAGGATCTGTCGTCTACTCGTCTGGCACTTCGATTTCTCCCGAATTGATGCCGTCAATGATGTCGTGAGGGGGCCTGCCATCGACCGTGCACCCAATGCTCTGTGCGGTGCCCAAAATCTCTTTTGCGCCACCAGCCAAGTCCTTTGCTAGTGACTTGGTCCTCATCGTTCGGGCGATGTCAATAATCTCGTCGAGGGTAACGTTCCCAGAGTGCTTGATGTTTTTCTCCTTCTTACGGTCACGAGGGGGTTCTGATACAAGTCAAGAATGCACGGCGGGGTAAATGGTGAAACGATGCCACACCTTTGAGAGCGCGGATGACAAGGGATGACGCCGAGGGCACGACTGCGACGGCCGCTTGTCGGTTCTGGATGGTGAGCTGAACGGTGACCCGTAGACCTTTCCATGCAGATGTCGCTTTTGCGATATCTTCTCCGACCTTTTTGGGTGACTAGACCGAGTCTCTGAGCACATGACGGTCGGGGGAATAACATAGGGACGCACCAGACCAAGAGGACCGATTTTGGGAGCGAGTGCAGATGATGCACCGACTTCACCGCCCGTTGCCCGGAGGTAGATGATTTTAATTTCGTTTGGGTCCTGTTGGCGATGGTGAGTACATCTGGACGGGGAGAACGAGCGGGTGTGCTCACGAATTTCGGGGCCATGTTGGCTTGCTTGAGGACGACGTGGGATATGTGTAGTGTAGTGGCTGATAAAATAAGGTTTAAACGCCGCTTTGGTGCTGTATAGTAGGATGCCGTGAAGCCGAAGGTATTTGTGCGTATTTTGGCTAGATAAGGGGACGGAGAAGGGCTTGTGGCAAGAGATCCACAAGCCAAGAAGGTGGTGAGTGCAATGGGTGTATGGACACCGCGGGAAGGGTCGCTTTACCCGCTGCATTCGAACACGCAGAAATAGATAATCTTGCTTTGCTCATAGGTAATCAACTCTTCCACTACCATTGTAACCCCCACCATTGATGTCTAAATGTTACATCGAAGCTGATATGCTTCAGCGATTGATCGCGCATAATGACCTGATACCCTTGCTCCCGTAGGTCTTTTCGATGTTTTGATGTCTTCCGTACACTTTTAATCCCTTTGGTTCGTGCAGCGAAAGTCTGACCCGATTTCATTCGAGGTCAGCGCCTGGAATCACCGTACTCGACTATCTTCGCCGTATAATTCGATTTACCAAAGTAGAGGTGCGTTCGTTCACTTCATTTAAACTCTTTCTTGCCATCTGACACATTTCTCCTCCTCTCCTCAAAGAAATCGTGTCTCCTTCTCATTCTCCACTATGTCGATCAGATCTGTGCACGCATGCCACTCTTCACGCTGTCTTCCCTCACTTGTCATCGATTTATCATTGCCTCCATCACCGTCTGCAGCAAGGGTTTATGCGATGCGTTCTGTACCAACAGCCTCTACGCCCGTGTTGGCGGTATTCCCCTTTCCGAACTCAACATCCTTGAACGCGAGTTTCTTCGCATGATCGATTGGCGACTAACGGTTAGCACGTTTTCCCTGACTCAACCTCTCCCTTCCCGTGCCCACACACCCATCCTTCCCGCCCCTGTTTCGCCCCATTCTTTCAAGCTTTCTTATTGTCTTTTTTGTTCTTCGGCTATTCGCTTTGGCGATGGTTGTCAGTGCACACGCGAAGTACTGCAAGAATATTACGTCAATCTTGTTCGCACGGATAGCAGCGGGCGATTTTATATTCATGGTTCGCCATGGATGGCCGAGAGTTCGTTCTCCTCGGAGAGCGAGCTCGAGAGTATGCCATCGCGATCGCCGTCGTGTCACGAACCCTCGACGATACTCATTGACACCGCGACTCTTACTCCTCAAGCACCCCAAGCTCCTACGCTCGAACAAAACATGGCATTCGCAGACTTGCAAAGCTCACTCGGGGGAGAGTTTGGCATTCCTTTTGCACGACGTTAGTTAATATAGGGGATATCTTCTATAGAGGATGAATTGGAAGACAGGGCAGGTCAGGTCAGCTTCCCACTGGTCCGCAGTATTATAGAAATCAACTGTATTTTTGCATCACACATGGGGATTTGGAACATCGTATGTGCACAGGGAAAAAAAAACACAACAGCCCTCGTCAATGGAACAAATGAATGACTTCGTGATTTACAGTATTTGCTATGCTAGTAACGTGTTATCGGAATGGCTTAGTAGGGGAGTAGTACAGTCCGGTGAACTAGGGAAGAGCAGTAGGGAACAAGGAACGTGGTTTGGATTTTATAGATTTTTTGAGTCGCGGCCCGGCGAAAAAAGAGGAAGTTCCTATGCAAACGTTGAGCGTCAATCTGCAAAACAAGACTGACTTCGCACCGTGAGTAGGGCTACCTAACAATACACGAACGCGGGCGAAAGCAAACCCACAAACCGCTATGTCACATGTAATGTCAGGAACCTGCATTGCAAAACAGAAAACACACATGAGCGCTCGAGCCCCCGACCAAGTTAACACCCAGGAATACGAACAAGAGGGTAAACGGAAGCGAACAAGGCATTGTCAAGTTGAAACAGTCCGTGTGACTAACGTTACATTCACCGCCTCAGAGCGGACAGCATCTTCGCCAGTGCATTGATCTGGCCTTTCTGAACCTTCCTCGGTACACCATCACTGCTCATTTCGTTAACCTCACGGACACCATCAAGATCAGTGGTAGAGGTAGCGGCATCACGACGTTGATGAACAGCGTGCTTCTGTGGCACACCCGGGCGCTCGCAGATGGTGTCGAGTTTGGGATCTTTGGGCTTGCGGGTACGGGGCCTACGCTGGGGGGGTTGTCCAAAGATGTCTCCCTCAGGATTTGGGTGTTGCTGACGCGGCAGCTCCGCCAGCTCCCAAGGTACACCACTCATGACTGAAGACAGCAATCAATGCATACATCAGTGGGAAGGACCACGACCTTACTTTTGACGTTCTTGGGAATAGCCTGCTGTTCCCCGTTGCCTCCACGAGTTGACGTCTTGGTTTGTGCCCTCCAGCTCCCGCTTGACACACTTGTTGCCATCGTACTGATACTTCGAGTACTCGAGTTGCTGTATCGCGTGAACGCACTAGTAGATGTGCTAGCACTCGAAGTCGTGGACGTCGAGCTGCGCCAGTTGCTCTTGTTGGCAGAACTCACGAAGCTAGCAGAATCTAGGCCTGCACTGCGGATTGATGGAGGAGAGCCCCCACGAGGCCCTCTGCGCTCAGAATAGCCACCATTCACATAAGAAAATGTGCCCATGTGGCCGTGTCCATTGCCGGGGGATGTACCCCACGTACCACCATTGTAGGGCAAAGGTTGCCGGCCACGTGCCCATGTAACCGCTTCGTCCGCAGGGGACCGTTGCGGCGTAAGCGGCGTGCGGGTGTAAGGTGAATGGAGACCATGTGCCTGATGACCGATCCCAGAGGATGCACTGTGAGGGACGGGTGCAGGTGACAAACCCATGATCAAGTTTGTCACGTTACTAGCCGTACCGGAAGCTGGTTCATCAACCGGAGAAGAGTGACCTTTCCCCCCAAAAGAGAGTTTCCACTTTGAAGATTTCTTTGCTACGGCTGGTGTAGTGGGCGGGGAAACAGGCGAAACAGGCACATCCGGTGCAAAAGACTCAAAACCCGCAGTAGGCGTCTTGGAAGATGCAATGCTGGCTGCGCGGCTAATATCGATGACGTGCAACGACGGGGGACCAGAGATTTGCTGTAAAGAAGAACGTGAAGCCAAACTCATCTCCCTTGCCAGGGTTTGAGAAGCAGAGGCAAGCACCTCCAGTGTCTGGTCCACACAATCATTGACCGATTGCTTGGTCTTTCGTGCACGGCGTCCCCTCTTCTTCCCGGAACGGCTCCTACTACCCTCGGCATCATGTTCGGCATTGGTGCCACGCTCAAAATCACCATCCAACTCTTCTGCGACCTCAACCTCCTCAATAACTTCGATGTGAGAAGGTTTGAGAATTTGACCCGAGATCTCTTCCGAAACAGAAATATCCAAGTCAAGTACTGTCTCCAGACCCATCCCAGTTTTTTCAAATGTAGGACCGAGGGAAGGTGCGCGCGACAAACTGCGGGAATGTATAACTGGAGTTCGACCACCCGCACGAGAAGACGGACGGCGTGAAGGTGGACATGATGACAAGGGGTGACCGTGAGTTATTGAAGACGTTGAGACGGCACGTTTGTGGCCGGTAACGGGGCGGCCGGGTGGCATAGATTCGGATAATAGAGCAGGTAGGTCCTTGATCCAAACCCCAAACTCACGTGCAGTGACGGGCACCGTGGTGTTCACAGAAAGGGAAAAGGAAGCAGAAGGGGGAAGACAGAAAACGCGTGTAGCAAGAAATTCGGCTACAAGAGCGGTCATACCTGTGAAACGCTGCATGAAAAAGTTGGAACCGTGCTGACGGAAAAGATTGAAGGAAGAGCAGGCCCCTTGAGCGGTATCCGTCCAAGGATTGTAGTGGTACAACCTGAAAAAGAGTCAGTGACATGCATTACTATTGAGGATATAGCTGGACATACATGTTGATCAAAACGATGCCAAGAGACCAGACATCGGCAGGTGCAGGCCGATATGTTGGTGCACAGTTGTTCCTACACTCAAAGCTCATGTATGGGGCACTCCCACAGTCCATATCAGAGCACTCTGCTTCAGTAGTGGAGAGACCAAAATCTGTCAATTTGACCACGACGCGGCGCTCCTTGTTGACAAAACCATCTGTGACGATGAAGTTTTCTGGTTTGATGTCGCGATGAAAGACGCCTTGCTCATGACAAGAAGCGACAGCGTCACACATCTGGGAAAACATGCTGGCGATCAATCGGAGACGTGTTGGGCTAAGGAGCTGAGAGGGGTGGAGAGAAGCAAGAAGGGACGGTGTTGGGGGCGTGCGCGAAGGGGAGGATGGGCCATCCTCGGATGGAGCGGGAGTGGGTTCATAATGGTCACGTGCCTGCTCGAGGAAGTAAAACAAATCTTCGCCGGGAACGTACTCTAAAAGGAGAAGTAAAAAGGCAGGAGTCTCGAATGTCTGATAGAGGGTGACGATGTTGGGATGTGGACGAAGGGACTGATGGATGGTGACCTGGGAGAGAATGTGAAACAGGGAGTATCTGATGCTGTGATGGGACTGACCTCGGTCAATTGGGCTGCGAGAGCGTCCTGATCGAGATTTGCCTTGCTGAGACACTTGAGGGCGAAATCACGACCGTAAGTCACGTAGCTCTCTGGACGGGTTGTATCACCGAGATCGAGAGCACCGCAATGGCCGTCCTCTGAAGGCTGTGCACGGGACAAGACCTCGCGGACGAGGTAGACGACGGCGTATGAACCAGTGCCGAGTTTGCGAACGACTTCGAATTCATTGGCGAGACCAAAATGGGTGATAGGATGGGAGATGGGAGCGGAAGAGAGACGGATGTGATGACCTTGTAAGAGGATGCCTTGACCTATAGAGTCACCTGGGGCGAGGACATCTTCAACGACGGAAGAACCAGACGTGGAGTGACGATAAGAAGTGGCGTGTGTGGAAGGAGAGCGATGACGACGGGAGGAAGTAGGGGGGAGAGGGAGGGGGACAGTAGGAGGGAGGGGGCTCGGAAGAGTGAGCGGACTGGCGGGGGCGGGGGAGAAGGGGGGGAGGAGGAGTGGAGAAGGGAGGGGGGAGGAAACGGGGGAGGGGAGGGGGAGGGGAGTAGAAATGGGGAGAGGGGAATGGTGGATCAAGGGTGGAGTGGGACGGGATGGACGGTCTTTCGTGAAACGCTTGTTAAAAAGACGAGAAGCGGAGGGGAGATCATTAGAACGATGGTCTTGTAGGATATCTTTGCGGGCCAACTGGGGTTTGTAGGAGATGGGGAGGGCGATTGGCTGGGCGGAGTACTGCAACATGAGGAAGAGAGAGCTCGGCGAGGGAGGATCAGACGAGACCGGCTGAGAGTCTGAGGGAGCGAGGGCCGAGAGACATGCAAAGAAAGTCTAATAAAGAGAAAAAAAGAGCCTCGTACGTGCTCTTTGATGGGAGTGAGAAAGAGGAGGAGGGAGGAGGAGGAGGAGGACGTACGAAAGTAAGCGCCGACTTTCAGACGTGGGGAGGAGAGCAACGCACGCCTAGAAGTGAATCCCTTCCGCAATAGCTGGAATACAGTAACTCAATATGGTAAATTGTCACGTCACATAGTCACATTACATCCGCAGTCTTACCCTTTACGTCCCCGGCCACATGGAACAAGGGAGCGGTGCATGTGTTCCATGCGCGTCTTATCGCCGTATATATCACGTGATGACCCTGACCCTGTGAGTGACCCCCGCCTCGTCCCTACCCTACCAACACAACGGCGAGCATGGAGAGGTTATCCGACACCATCACCTCCCTCTTTCATATCCACATCAAGGACAATCGCCCCGTCGTTTGCTCGTCCGAGGATGGCGCTATCGTATGGAGCGACATTCTCGGGCTGGGCTGGCGATTCGGCGTCTCTTACAATCCTCGCGAGTGGTTTGCAAAGGTCCGCTTGCATCTGGACCACAATCACTCTGAATCGCAGCAAGATCAGGCCATCGTCTCCGTCGCCCTCCAAAATTCCCCAGGCAAGGATGCAAAGGGCTTCAAGGAGAGAATAACCACAATCTCTTATTTCGGTCACGGCGAACCCGCTCTGCTAGGTTCCTGGTCCCCGTCCGACCTTGCCTCTTTCCCATATGTAGCGCTCACGCTCTCCACGAAGACCCGGATCCCCCAGCCTGTCACAGATCCTCTTTCTGCAGCCACAACCGCACTGCGTCAATCCATGGAGAGCGGCGACTTCGTGGACACCAAATTCTACGTCTTTTCCGCCAAGCGCACAGGAACCACCGCTGGCAAGCCGCGCGTCGTGTATGCAAATAGCAGCAGCATCAAGCTGGCCCTACCCAAGGCTACTTCAAGTACAGATCAGATCATGCATCCCCTTATCCCTCATGCTCATGCCATCACAGGCGCAAAGCAGGTGAACGGCTCCGCCCCGCCCTTTCTAGTAAACATGACCGGCGACCACCATATCAACGGGGATTCTGTCCTACACGAATATGAATACGAGCAAGACAGCGATCTCGACGACGAAGATGAGGATGACGCCGATGCCGACATCATTCTTCAGCACAACTCTCTCCCCGGCGAGTTTCAAGCCGGCTCATCCGCAAAGCCGCATACATCCAGTAGGTTTACCCCCTTTCGCTCCCCAAGGTTTCAGAAACAGTAATATAACAGGCCCGGCACGAGGGAGCATCCGTACCGGTATAGTCGACGAGTTGCCACCCGCCTATTCCGTCAGCACCTGTAGGATGATACTTGTCAAAGGCCTGGCATACAAAACGCATGTCTTCCGAGCACTAGCATTGTGACTCTAATCTCGTTCCCCCCAGGTGGGCTTCCTACATATACTTCCGCTATACCGGTCAGGTGTCTTTTCTCCCCTTAAAGTCGGCAAGAAGCTCTTCTGCAGGGCCTCCTCAGGGCTCCAGCAAGCCACCGTGCTGTTCTCCAAAGTCAATGTACCGGCTTGCAGAGAGTGTAAGCGAGATTCCGGAGATCGTATGTGGATGAGCTGACGCCAAGTGTTCGGCAGCTTGGAGATGAAAGACTCATGGAATTTGCGTTTCGCGCCATCAAGCAAGGGTTATCCAAAGATAACATTGTCGATGAAGCTTTCTCGTGGTTCACAGCACAGTCAGTTCATTGCAATCGCAGTATTCAAATTGTGAATGCTAAGAGTGGCGTTATTTGCGCCCTGCATCTCACCACAGACACCCGGCCATCACCGAATTCGAGGTTGACAAAGTGTTCGAGCTTCGGCAAGTACCCGAGGTTGCTTCAGCACTCAAACTTCAGTTGAAGGCAGTGTCGCTTGGAGAGAAGCCGTGGGCTCAAGGTGTTCTCATTGCAATCATGGAAAAGTTGAACCCCTCTGTGACTTGATCCACTGAATTTTCGTGCTGCATTTTGGCTCCGCACGTCTTCTTGTGACTCAGTGTTTGCGTGTTTTACCATTGTGCTCTGTATTATTTAGGCTTCTGATTGACCCATACTTTTCCTGGTAGTCCCCATATTCCCCCCCTCCTGACGATTTCGTCCATCCCACACGTGTAAATACCTGCGGAAGCCTCGACCTTGACCCCACAATCTGAGCCGGCGCTCCCAACCCTATTGTTGACATCGCCGAAAGAGGCGCGAAGCTCGACCGTGCCAGATGCGGGAGCCCTCGCAGGGCTCGAAAGAACGATCATTGCTGGCGGGCGTGATGGCACCGGCGAACTCGACAACTCTACCCCCATCCCAGCTATAGACATGTCCATTCCAGGATTCATGCTCATGCTCAGCCCGGGGATCTCCATGTCCATGTCCATATCGGTAGAACCAAAAAGACTCCCAGAACTGGAGCCGCCCGATATCGGCGGTGCGACGCCAAGGCTTCGGAGTCCGAAGTGGGACGCGTTGGACCTCATTAGGGGCGGCAGCATGGTCGAAGGGAGATACACCGACACAGGAATGGAACGTGGCGTGACCGCCCCTGCGAGAATGGAACTAAGCAGTTCTAGTGATGCGGGCTCTTCCATTTCAGGACCAGAAACAGGGTGCATTGACACCTGTCGTGCAGGTGCGCCGCCGTCCGGTTCCCATTGAAGCATACCCAACAGTTCGTTCAGCCAACATTGCTCCTTCACAATCTGGGAACGAAAGCACGAAGATCGACAGGTGTTGGGACACGCTGCATGAAATTATGTTACGTACGTCCAGAATATGCGAGACTTCGCTAGTCGTTCTCACAGGGACTTCCTGTAATAAAAACCCCGGCTCTTGCGGTGCCGCGAGGCGCAAGGTGAGTTGTGGATGACCTTGACTTGGTGAATTCTTATAAAATCTGTTATTTAAGAATCGATCCTCAAGACGAGTTTTACGACCTACATATGTAGCATTATAGTACTCCGCCGGCGAGCCATTATTCAACTTTGTGATACAACGTCAGCGGATTCGCCAAGAAAAGCTCAGCACGTTAACCCGTATAAACGTGAGTATCGCCAACTGGGGCATGGCGGGTACATGAAATCTTTGTTCTTGTGTGGCCCATCTCAAGGAGAAAACTTAGGGGCGAACCAAACTCACCAGGAGATCAACCCAACTGCCACTGTCAGTTAACTGGGCATGTGACGGGCCCATCATAAAGCCGTTGAATGCAAGGTTACCCATGTTTATTCCTGCCACAGGACCCATAGGCCCAAAGGGACCCATATTGCCTAAACCAACGCCCGCAGAAGAACCCGCAGGGATACCCATGTTTATTAAGATGTCTGTAGGCATGCCGGTCGTTATGACGGCTTGTATTGCATGCAGCCGGCTCTGCGAAAGTACTACGCCACAGTTAGTCGGCTTGTGCCTCGACCGGGAAGGTCGGTTGAATTCGAGGACCCAGGAGTGCGAAGGGACCCGAGGGAAAGCGTGATCATTCGGGAAGTTGGGGGGCTGTGAGGTCGTTCCAACACCTTCAGATGAAGGAATGAGTTTCAGCCGTGCAATGGTGGCACCGTCATACTTCTCCGAAAGGAACTTTATCAGATGTGCCACAGGAATTTCAGTGTCGAGATTACTTGTCTCGGCTGATGAAGAGTGGAGGAGGCAAAGATACGATAGAGGGGAAAGCCATACAAGGAAGGAGAGTGACGGGGCATCGAGATATAATAAAGGTAAAGAATTTCGAGTAAGCATCTTATCCAGGGGTTGATGCTTGAACCTGCCCGCCAACCAGCATCAGCGGAGGTTGGTCGAACAAAGAAACACATACCCAGTGGTTTTCTTGACATCAAGAACATGCTGAGCCACGGTGACTGGCTCGGTAAACCAGCGGATCCCTCGCTCGCCCTCAGCGACTGCTAATGAATCTAGCATCATGAGGTAGCGCAGATGGTCTTGAATGAGGAGACCAAGGTATGCGGCTTCAATGGCCGGGTCCTCTCCATGTATTTGGTGGGTAGCAGCTAACGATGCGCGATTTGCTGCATCAACCCATCTGGCTACGTCCCTGGCAAGGAAGGCGTCCAAGTCTGGAGCCGCTGGTGGAAGATTAGCATTATTGTTGCCAACCGCAAAGGAGGTCTTGACAACGACGCCGCCGTCAATGTTGATATCGAGGACCAAAACTTTTCCCGCCATCATTATGGTGGTGGCATGGGTCGCGGAACTATCGATGAATGCCTCCATACCCACTGCGCGGCCCCATTCTTCGAGTCGGGTGGGCGATGGTGGTGCAGTGTCAGGGAAGACGATGGTGGGGCGTTCTGCTGAGAGGGAAATGGCAGCAGCACGCGAGAGGGCAATGGAAGTCGAGATTGCGGTATGCTGCCTCAGAAGACTGACGAGTTTGGATGTCTGATCAGACGGCGGAATGGCACTGAGTTGGGCGAGCGCATGACTGAGCTGAGCGGTGGTGTTGAGAATGGTGTTGAGGCGTGTCAGAGCTGTGGAATACGACGTGCTAAAGGGATGTGGAATGCCAGACGGTAACGGAACGGCGAGGACATCGTGCAGGACGGCGAGCAATGATGATGGCTGTGATTCTGGCATGGGCATGGGTCACTTTGCACGAGGAGGCTTTCATTTCTCGCCCATTTAAATAGCAGCTCGAGTTCGTCGTGTTCGCAGACCAGCAACATGCAGGCGGACAGACTTGAGGAGCATTGGACACCGACGTCCATCCAGGCCACATATGCCCTCCACCGTCTACCGCTGTGCACGACGAAATCGCACCATATTTCTATCCACCTTCCCCTCCTGAATCTCGGTTGGTCCTTTGCTCTCTCTCTGGCTCCCGATCGGACCAGGATCAATAAGAAAATTCTGAAATCAGCGCCATGCAACTGGGTCCTCGTTGCGTTCTCCTTTCGCCAGAACAACGATGCCCAGATCCCATGGGAGAACACATCTATGCATGCTCAGCTCTCCCTCACTTGGGAGCAACTGGACAATGGTGGCTCCTCTTCCCTCTACGTCGATGAGGGCGCGTCGCACAGCACCTCTACCACCAACTCGATATCTCTCGGGTCCATCTCAATCACCTTGACACACACGCCCTCGGCGGAACTCCCGATTTCGACGCCCTACACTTTCTTGCCAAACCGAATCACCACGATCTCTCTTGCCGTGACGATTTCGGAGTGCCCGTTTCCCAATGGACTTTTCCAAGCCCGGCCTCTTGCCACCAGTAGCGAGACAGAGGCGCACAGAGAGTTGGTCAAACAATGCGGTGACCGAGTCCTGAGTCGATCCCTTACCACCGGGAAACTCTTTGATATAAAATTCTTGTCCTTCTCTACTCGCTCTCCATCCGAGGCCACTTGGAAAGCCTTCCCGACCTATGCTTCGCTCTCCGTTCTCGAAAAACATGTTCACCTTCCAGACTGTGAGTCACGATTACATGCCCGAACTAACGTCCAGTTGACCCTTCCAAAGCCAAAATTAAAGACCAGTGGACAGCCGCGCTAGCAGTAGATGATTATGGTCATAACAACTCAACACATGTCAAGGAAATTCCATGCCCAACCGAGTACGAATACGAGCTGGATAGCGATTTCGAGGATGAAGACTATACTTCAGAACCTAGTGTGTCGTCCCCACCCGCTGGTCTGTCTGCTGCCATCCTCAAAGGTAGACTTTCTGTCTCCACCTTTTCTGCACAACCAACCCAGAGTTTGGACAGGCAAGCAAGCGGAAAGAAACACTAGCGGTTCCTTGTCGTCCCTTGAGCTCACTGGAAGTCAGTCACGCACTATTGTTGTTTCCTGGTTTCTCAATCACTCTCAGCTAGCGACCAGGACTTGGTCGATTGCCAACTCGAGGAAATCATCCAAGACTCGGGAGGACCGTCTCAATGGTCTTCGGTCGGTGAGACCGACTGTGAACAAACCGTCTTAGTAAAGTTCGCAGCCCATAGGACGTGAGTCACGGTTCAATCGTATATTGCATCGTGTTTGATGGGACCACAGGTGGCGTGCGTTCCTGTGGTACTGCTACACTGGCCACATCGAATTCAACGGATTAAAGTCACAAGCCATGCCTGGAGTTCGACGCCAACATGCTACCAACCTCGAAGACGGGCCACCCTCTTGTTCACCTAAATCGATGTACCGACTAGCAGATCTTGTAAGAGTCCGTTTTACGGTTCATAATGCACTGAAACCTAAGGTATCCGCCAAGATTGGCAATAACGACCTCAAGGTCAAGTCACTGCAAGCGATCAAAGAACGGATGACAGAAGCAAATGTTCTTGACGAAACGTTCTCCCTCTTTACATCCAAGTTAGTGATTCCTTGTACCGCGAGAGTATTGCTCACGAGCAGGAATAGATACCCCAATGTTCGAGAACTTCAACTTGGCGTCCTTATGGACCATTGTGGGTCGCCAGAAGTCAAAGCGGCTTTCTTCAAAACGATGCTGAAGTTTAGTCACATGTCTCATGCGGCTCCTGTGCTGTCCGCCTTCTATGACAAACTCGTGGCGTGAAATGACAGATACCGATCTTTTGTCAGCTATGAAACCTGGTATCTCGTGTGTATTTGTACCGACAATGCCCGCTGTACGATTCCCTGTCTACCACGTAGCAATTGAGCGTTGTGACGAATGTCATGCAATGATTGTCATGGCTGGTGGTCAGCGGGAGAGCGCGGCAGGCTGGCAGACTGCTATATTATTGCGCAGACCAGGCAGCGCACATCGGCATTGTACATAGTACTTGCACTTAGGCTCCATCTCCCCGACGCAGACGATTAAACTTGGGCAACATCTCTCGGAGATACTCTGCATGCTTGATTCGCAAGTCAGCCTCCTGGACTTTACCTCTCCCACTCCAAACCCGTTTTTCTGCCCCGGGACCATACACAGAAGTGTACTCGTCCAGCGTCTCATCCTCGGTTGGTACAACCAGACAGCTCGCACCGATGACACAAAAGTTGGTTATCCGTACCGTGTGGTGCACCCGTGCACGAGTGGAGATCGTGTTGCTGTTGCCTATCGATGGTGACTCGACGCCTTGAAAGGACAATGTGAACACCATCCGCCGAGCAGGAGACACGAAAATATACCTACGACAGCCGATCTCAAACAGGTTGTTGTCGCCGATACGCATCACTTCTTTGCGTCGGTTGACGATGATCGCAGCCTCCTCGATGATGCAGCCCGAACCAATGACGATTGGCCCACCGAGCGCAAAGATGGTGGCTTTGGGATGGATTACAGAGCCTGGTCCGATGGTGATGTCGCCTTTGAGGTCGACATCTTGACAAACGACCGCCCTAGAATGAATCGTAAACTTGTCCCGTCTGAGGTCAATTATCAGCTCGCAACACCCGCGGCTTGCAATACGTTTACTAACATAGGTGGCATAAACCAAGTTCAATGAACCTTAATCAATGTACAAGCAAAACAACTACCGTAGATCCATTACACTCGAAATAAAATCAATAAGTAATTCGCTACTCATCACGTCGGCTTTTCAAAATGTGCACGTTCCCCCCACCGTTCCCAAACCTGCTCTCCGACATGTGTCATAGCGCGTATTAGTTCTTTCCTAACCGACCACCACCCTTCCGTTCGGATGGTTTCATAAGAATCAATCAACGTCCATGTCCGTGTAGCGGGGAGTATGCCACCGAAACATGAACTCTCTTGTACCGGCGTATATTCAGGGTATAAAGGATCATAGTAAGTCGTGTAGAAAAGGCGGTGCGCCTCTGCGTGAGCATATCTAGAAAAGGGATCAGATCACAGAACAGATATGCGAAAATTACAGCACCTCCACATTGCCAACAGGAATAACAGCTGGATAACTACGCCACAGTAAATGATGGCTGTGTTCCGGGGTCTATTGGGAGCCGCTGGCTGTGTAAAATGTGAATATCAAGTGGCGCACAGGTTCCGATGTGCATACCAGTAGTCCGCGTGTCCAAACGGAGATTTTGTTTTTGCGTTGCAAATCGTGATGTTTAGTTGTCTCCAGTTGGAGATTGTGAGCAAGCTGGTTCCGGGCGAGCCGAGCTGTTTGTGAGACCTCTTCCAGTTGTTCAAGATGACTGGAATTAAGTTCAAGATCTTCAGACCTATCAATCGATCGTGCAGTTCATTCACGGCCCTAAGCAGACGCAAGAGCAACCAACCTGTCAGCATCGCTCAAGCTTTCAGTCAATTCTTTGAGTGTCTTCTTCATACGGGCTAATGCCTCAGCATGTCCAACCGGGTTGTCATCTGAAGCAACAGAAACATCTGCGTCAAACGAAATATTTGGTCTATCCTCTGGTGCATCCGATATCTCCACCGTATCATCGACTTCCTTCCCCATGGCATCAACGATCCGCACCAAACTGCGGCGAGGGGTGGGTGGAGATAAGGTCGTCTTTACATCCACGTGAACGTTTGGGGGGTCTGCCCGTGTTTCTGCAGTCCCTTCTTCACCAACTCTTTCCCTCCCATAAGCATCTACCAGTCGAACAGCTGGTGACCTTCGTAATGACCGTGGAGATTGTCCAACCTCTCGAGGGGTTGGCGTTGTGGGCTGTTCCGAGGACATGGTCGACGTCGGTTGGGGGACTCCATTCGCCAGTCTTACAGCAGGCAAGGGTGAACTTGGGTGTCCTTCCGTAGCCGAGGTTTCCGATTCTGCCACATCAAAGCGAACTCTCAGAGGTCCCTTCTTTCGGCCAAGCGATCCGTATTGAGACTGATCCATGCCATTGCTTAAGAGTGCAGATTGGCCTGGTGTAGCCATCCATGCACCTGGCGGTGCAGGTGTGCGTAAGGGAAGGGACTTGGCTCGTGGTAACGTTCCCACTGGTGTGAGAAATCCATCTTCCACTGTATCGTCAATCTCGGTATGTGTATGGGTGTAGCTGTTGGCACGGGGCAATGGGGTAGAGGTGGATACTGGGGGCGTTGAATCTAGGGGGAACAGCTTCGCCGGAGAAGGAGGTCGGTAACCAAACTTAGCTGGTAATGGAGTCACGGCCCAGGCACCAGGCGGTTTCGGTGTCTTGTTCAATGTAAGATTCGAGGAAACATCAAGACGTCGATCATTGATTGGCGTATTCCCCAGCGCATCGTCATCCGATGATAATGGCGGGCCAGGAAGGTCAGGAAGGTCATGTGGTGGGGAGGGTGTTCGAAAGTCCACGATGGAACTAGCGAACGACATCTGACGCGGAGGTGTGCCAAGGGCGAACGAACGGGACATTTCAGAAACGGGCAATTGGGACCTAGTATGAGCGGATGGCGGCGTGCCTGGAGGAGTCGCGCTGATGGATGGTTCTTCTGGCAAGACGTTGGGAATCTGCGAGCCAAGTGGATTGTTCACCTCATGAAGCAACGCTTCGTTTGCATTAGGGACTGGTACCACTCGAGGTGAGCCTTGATAGGATGGTGATGTCAACACTTCCGTCTCGGTGTCCGTGATAATCTCTTCTGAAATGAGGCTTTTGGGATTGCTCCTAGGTGTAGTAGACTGAGGAAGGACAACGATGGGTTCTTCGTCACTGGCTGCAGAATCATTACGGTGAGTCCAAAGCAAAAGTGTAAGTGAAAACATACCAAGTACAACATCCTCTTGTACCCGTGAAGCTCTGGCTGCCGGAGATTCTTCGCGATTATGCAGTTCGACTTCGGTCCGCTCATTCTGACAATCTTGTTGAAAGGAAAGTTCGTCCCCCACGACATGCGTGAGGCTCATATCACTTGGCACGTAAACAGTCGAGAAGCTTTTCACCCTGGAACGCACAGGTATCTGGCTGGGTGTGACAACTTCCGACGTCCCACTTGATGGTCGGGAGATGGGAGTAGTAGTACCCTTGAGATGATCTACTTTATCGTCAAGGTCAAGCGGGGGGAGAGGGTTCCGGGCGGAATTCCAACCAAACTTGGAAGCAACACCGAGTGTCTTATCGGAATTGAAATCATCCACCGGTGAGGACCGAATGAAGTCGTTTTCATCGGTACCTAGATCAAGGCGACCGCCCGGCTTGCGTGATAAAGTAAGTGATGTAGCGAAGGTGGTGTCCACCTTTGGCGATGCGCTCTGTAACTCGGCGGTGTCCCGATATCCTTCGGAGTCCCCTAGGCGGGAGAGACTTGAGGTAGGACGAAGAGGAATGTTGTCTCTGCCTCGGTTTTGAAGGCGAGAAGTTGAGGGAGATTTCGAAGTCGACCAATGAGGACGGGGGGAATTCCAGTTGCGTTCTCGCTCATGATCTATCTCTTTTTTTCCTTCCTGCTCCTGCTCCTTCAACGAATCCCGGCTGCTGGCTAAGGATGCGGGGGATTCTGAACGGATGGACGTACGGGATGATTTTCGCTGAAGGGACGCATGGGTCGGTGTTTGATAGGGTATCGCGGAGGGAGATCGCGGTGAATGTGAGTGCGAGTGTATAAATGAGTGATTCGAACTAGTGCTCAAACTCGAGGACGGTCGGGACGATGGATGTCGCTTATTCCATTCTCGCTCTCGCTCATGATTTCTTTCTTGTTCGATTTCGGATATTCGATCTCGATCTGGCAAGGTGTAAAATGAGGGAAGAATGAGGCACGAAGATACTGACAGTCTGCCTGAGAGCCGATAGAGCTTGACCAGGAGCCATGATCATCATCAAAGCTTCGAAGAGAGACAAGGCTGCCTCGTCTTTCGAGTGTCCTGTGTACAGGCCCAGCGGTACTGTCATGGGACATGACGGATTCCTGCGGAAATGAACTTGTATGCGAATGCGAGCGAAACTCTTGAGAAAAGCGACGACGCCGAATTTCCTGGGAGTGCCTCTGATGTATATCCGAAGTTTTGGATCCCAGTGAAAGTCTTGGGCGACCCCACTGTCGTTCATGTTGGTGGCTGCGTTCCTCTTCTTGAGAGTGGTGTTCTCTATCTTTTTTTCAACAGTATGAGTACACAACACTGCAATGAGCAAATCGCTTACTAGGCCTCCTGTTCGCAGAGGAACCGGTCGAAGCTGTCGATCAATCCAATGCAATCAGCGGAAATGTACGCTCAATCTGAGTGTCGATGGCCTACATTCGAGCTCATGGCTTGCGTGTTGGGATTCTGGCCCCGGGTCATGAACACGGCTACCGGGAAAAGTAGATGAATGCAAATCAGATGGTATTGCAGCAGATTGTGGGACGTTCAGTCCCGACGTCGATGCTGAGTAATCCGAGGGTCTGAGAGCTCTGGAGTGTCGAAGTTGGAAGAATCATACCTTCGCTCTCAGAATTGAGAACGCCACCCATCGCTTGTTGCATTTCCGAATCATGTTCAAGGAGATCTACCAAACATCAACCAAAGAAACCACACACTTAACCTTGGCACATACTGGATTGAGATGCCAACTGAGCCGACATCTGAAATGACGGGTGGGGAGTGGTGATGGACACCGGGGTTGGGCGTGCCGGATGGAATTGAGACGACAAAGTAGATGACTGAAGGTGAGGCCTGGAAGTAGAGATGCTTGTAGATTCTAAAGATGATCCTAATTGTAGGAATGCCGAAAGTACGAGTGAAGGTTAGTTGATAACGTACGATCATATGACGCCTCTGGAAGATTTTGATCCATGAGTTGTGAATGGGAAGACACGAGGCGTGCACGGAGGTTATCAAACATGACTGCTGTTGATAATCGGAAGGAAGGATCAACTCGTCTGTTAGATTCTGGTGTACAAAATTCTGAGACATGTGAGTGTCGTATGGGATGAAGGCGTACTTGGCTTTTCGGCTTCCTCGTCACTCAGGCTCCGTCGTGCAGCTCTGCGTTGACCCCTATCCCTATCAACCACGGGCGTGACTTCCATCGAACTACTATCAAAGCTATTTCTGCGGGGACGGCCCTTCTGCGGAGTATCTCCAGGTTCCCGAAGCGCACGAGAGAATATATCTTTTAGGCTCGCACGAGTTACATTGGAGGTACTGGAACCAAAACGCGAAGGCTCAGCGGCAGAATCTACCTCAGATGGGGGAGCAGGAGGGGTCGAGCTCCTCGGGGATCGTGGTTCGCGCGCGAGAAGGGCACGGAGACGGGCTGCTGGAGTCTCGGTGGAAGCGGGGGTGGCGCTGGTGGGAGGAGGAAACGACCTTGGTGTTGGGTCGCTATTGGGGGACGCAATAGGCTTTAGCTGCATACGTGGTGTCGGGAACTCGTCCTCTTCATCGTGTACAGCTGAGAAGAGCGAACGCGTGCCAGGCTGAGGCGTTGCCTCTGAGCGGGGACTTGGACTGCGCCTGTGCAGCCTCAGACGGGGCCTGAGGAGCGTGCCAGATGAAGAGGTATCCATGGTATCGTCGCTGCCTTGCTACGCGTGCTCGCTGTGCTCGCCGTCCTCGAGGACAAGTTGAACCCGTTTTTGTGTTGCTTAATCAGGCATCCGAAGACACGCGCCGCTCTGGTTAGCTTGCTATTGCTATGCTACGCTACATAAATTAACTTGAACTACGCAGCCAACATTCAATGTTCCAACATTCACCTGCCACGGCACGATTCATGTCCGGGGAGATGAGCGCACATGCAGACACGGTGCGTCGCACTTGATCTTACCAAACCGACAATGCAACTTCCTCAAAAAACAAAGTCGGCTCACACCGTGTTGTGTTGGCTGACATATCAGGTAACCGTACCCGTCTGTTCCTAGCAGGCCGAGAAATTGTTACGGTGATCGAACAAGTCATGATGTCCACTCAAAATGCGACGGAAACACAGGCACGGCGAGCCTGTCTTCGTCTTAGCTCATCTAGTACATAATCGTCATGATGCCTCACCCTGTCCGTGTGCTAACGGAGATCGAGCGTCGAAGCTGAGCCTCGACATCCGAAAGCGTCGAGATTCACAGAACGAAAGTCTTTTCGTGCATAACCAAGACAGCGCTGCGGAGCGACCTTGCGATAATACAGTATTTCCATGCCTTCAAGCGCCCGACTCCTAGCGGGGGAGCTCAACATGCTATGATTGCAGTAACAGCGTCGCTGGCCCGCTTTATAACAGGCGCATTGTAGAAGAATGGTTGCGTTCCTACTATGGTGATGCGAAGAATGAGCATGAGGTCCAGAGGTGGTCGAGACGTTTCCCGTTGTTGTGCCGGAAGGTAGCGATCGCCTTGGCAATAACCTGAGCTTCAGGTCTACCCCCGCCCTTGTTTTGTCTTGAACAACTGTTTTACTATAGTGGCTTTGTCAGGGTCGCCACAGATGATGAAAATGTCGTAGCAAGTTCGTAGGACCGTCCCTCCCTTACCAAACCCCATCACCTCGAGGACACTTTCCCAAAAATCATCAATCGCACTTTCCTGGCCAGTGCTCGCACGCGAGGCAAGGTCCAAATATGCGAGAGGGCGGTAGGTCTCCTTGGAAAAATCGACGGCAATGGTGGGATCAGCAGTGGAAAGTAGGTTGGAGTCAAAGTGATCAATCGGGTCAAACTCCCGGCCAAAAAATCCTATAGCACCCTCGCGACGAACGCTTATATTGTACGCTAATATCGTTCGTTGGCCAGTCACTGCCTGATTTCACTGAGCGGATTATGTTTGCCATTGCAGAGTCTGCGGGATCAGAACTGATTACAAGGCGAATTAGCCCCACTGGCACGGATAAATACACGTGCGGTTGCACTTTATTAGGCAATCAAATCAAGAACACAGAATGTCCTCAAGGCCCCAACGTTGTTTCAGGTTCACCCCCCTTAATTGCGGCCACGTGACACTATGTGTGTAAGTGACCTCCATCCAGCTAGCACGGCGTATCACAATAACCGACCTGCAATTTTTGTACTACCACGTTGAACTCCATCCCACTTGGTATTTTAACGTCGGGTATCCCACTGCCATTTCCCACTTTTTGTCTTCCTAACGAGGCCACCAATTTATGGACACGCCTGACCAGACCACCGTGACTGCAAATGAGTCTGTTCTGCTCGACAGTAACTTGCATTTTCCAGAAGGTGGCTGGACTGCTTGGTCAACCACATTCGGCGCGTATGTATCCGTTTTAGAGATCACTGCTCATCTCATTGACGTATCTCAAGTTTTTTGATCCAAATTGCCGGATTTGGGTGAGTAATTCTGCATTCCTGGCGTGTACCACGTCCCAGAACTTGTCCCATAGGTTCATAAACGCCTTCGGCGTCTTTCAAGGTATGTTTATCATCTTGTTGATGGGACAACGCAACTTTCATTCTAGCCTAGATTTTTACTCTCAACATTACTTGACCAATGTCTCCTCGTCTGCAATTTCGTGAGCTTGCTCCTTAACGAACAACGACGTGTTTGTCCCTCTGATGTTTGCCCGTGCTAGTTGGATTGGAAGCACAAACTCGTTCTTAATCTTGTCCGGAGGACTTTTCTTTGGGCCGCTCTATGACAGAGGTTACTTGTGCGTCAACTTCCTTTGGATTTTGGATTTGTATGGTTCTCATACCAAAAAGCTATTGGTTGGTGATAGGTGGTTGTACCCTACAAACAATATGTCTCTTCTTGCTCTCCTTAACACAACAGAATCAATATTATCAAGTACGTATTCGTCATGGCAACGCTTTGGATATGACACGAGCTCTTGTAGATTTTTTTGTGCCACGGCTTGGGCTTCGGCTTAGCCACAAGCATGACCTATGTACCCTCACTTGCCGTGCTGTCCCATCACTTCGAGAAAAGGCGTGCCATCGCAATGGCCATTGTCGCCAGTGGGACGCCTTTCGGAGGTGTGGTTTATACCATTTTGCTAAATAATCTTCTTGGCGGGAATCTCGGCTTCGCCAACAGTATCCGCATCACAGCTGCAGCTAATACTGGATTAGTGCTCATCGCCTGTGCCCTTATGCGAATCAGGTCAGACTATCCAAAGGCACAGATGGATTATTTTCATGTGCTCCGGAAATCCTCCGCTGATTATCCATACATCCTTGCTTCTATCGGGTAAGCCGCAAACGACGCCATCCGGTCGGCAGCAATGTTCAGCCATTTTCAGGTTGTTCCTTTTTGGCGCTGGGTCGTTTTTTCCCATATTTTACATTCAGCTCGAGTCATCCATGCATGGGTTGGGTCAGGTATTTTCTTTTTACACGGTGGGTCGGACTCTTCTTACGAATGTTATGTATTGATGCCCTACCCTAGATTGTTATCCTCAATGGAGGCAATTTCGTCGGTCGTTCGACCGCAGGCTTCATTGCCGCACAGTTTGGCATCTCATATACAGTCATTGGATCAACTTTGCTTGCCGGTATCCTCACCTTTGCAATGGCAAACCTTTCTAGTCGCGCAGCTTCTGGAAACATAGGAGCTTTTATCGGATATTTCGCGGGTGTCTGTCAGTAATACTCTCGTTTCTCTTGGTTGCTCATAAACAAGGATCTCGAAATTCAGATGTCGCTCTTTCCGCTCCTCTTATTGCTCTCCTCACTGATGACCTCTCTGATCTCGGGTGAGCTCTTATCCCACCAAAATCTACTGTTTCTTACCTTCTCCCGGTAGGGCACGCATGGGCGTTTCACTCTTTCTGGCAGGACTCGGAAGCTTGATAGGTGGGTTCTTTAGGTATCGGCACGCCAAGACTTCATCTAACGCCTGTACAAAGGAACACCTCTGGCAGGTGCTCTTTTAGGTTCGGACTACATATGGTGGAAACCTGCGGTGCTTTGTGGGGTGCGTTTTTAAAGAGTGTTGGAGTTGTTCCCACCTAACCTTTTCTTGTGTCCCAGTGTTTTTCTGTCGCGAGCACTGTTATGTTTGTTGCTACACATCTTATCCTGCGACATAAAAAGCAAGCAGATTCTGAAGTCCCCAAGACGCCGACGGCCTAGCAAAACCTTTATTCTGTAGGACTATATATATTGCAAGAACTCGTACGATGATTTATATATGCAATAGCGACCATGGCATGGATTTACTGTATGAACTTTTCCAGATCTTGTTGCCTTACGAAATAATAATGTTGCGCACGCCTCGCCGACCCGAATTAGTTCATATTCAAACAACCTTGATTTACATTCATCGCATGCTTACTGTTACAGTGGACATTACAATGTAAAGAGTGCTCTTCCTAGTGACATCGGATAGTCACCTCACGCATAGCACAAGACAGCGTATTCCTGGGGAGCACGCGAGTGAGACGCGGGTCGCTCACGATAGTTGTACACAGAAATTTACCTTCACTTTCTTTTCGCTATTGTCGTAGGGAATGAAACAACCGTCTCCGTATATTTCACAAGCCTTTCCCGGGTGTACACCACCGTGGTGGGGAGCCTGGGCAATGTAGATGGGGGTGCCATCTGGTTCCCTCCCACCCTCAACGGGTCGAGCATGGAGGGCTTGGAGATTGAGCTTGCCGGAGCAAGGCACCCACCTGACTGCACGAGCGTTTCCAACAAGGATCTCGTATCTGTCGATCTGCAAGACGAATCTTTCACGTACATCAATAGCGCAGTCGAAACACCCACATGGATCTCCTCTTTCTTGAAACCGATCACTGCACCTTTCTTGAATACCCTAGAGGCCTTGCCGATTACTGATCAAGGTATCACGGTTAAAAACCGCCCGCAAAACTTCGAGCTTAAACTCACAGAGTCCACTCTGGCAACCATTCAATTCAATATCAACGACAGAAACAACAATAGAAAGAGGCACAAACCTCGTGGTAGGCACGGCAGATATAAAGAACCTCTCCACGCTCTTCTCCACCCTGGATGGCATCACCGGGAATAGATTTTCCTTCATTCCAGATCCATGCGACCGGCGCATTGTATTTTCCATGCCTCCATTGCTCGGTACGGATCTGGGCTTCTTCGGCCCAATGGCTCGCAGACCAGGCTTGCGCTTGTTGCTGTAGGAAAAGAACTCGTTCTGATACGGTAAAGGCGGTCGGCTACATGTCACCCTACCTCTTCTACTTTTCCTTTATGGTGCTTGTAAGCAAGTAGACCCCCACCGAGCAGGGCAGCTCCTGCGGCGATGCCTCCGGCGATCTGTCCAATGTTCGACTGCAGATCATCAAAGCGGATCCCGAAATTACCTTTAACTCGCTCTTGTGCTTATCATCGATGTCGTACCAATGCTTCTCCTTCTGCTCTTCGGGGGGTTGCACAGGGGGCTGGGCTTGATAAGATATCTTATCGACCTCCTGACGCTGCGTCTGCTGCCCATCAGGCAGAGGTTCGCAGTCCGCTCCCCATTGACCCTCGCGATGGTGATGATGACCTCCCCCCTCGATACGTCCCCAAAGGGCGGGGGTCACAGGGGGCGTCCAATCACCCTGGCATCCCTAAATGAGAATAGGGTCAACGCACATCGGTAAGACCTACCTGAGAACGGTGGGGCTGGATGATCTTGTACTCGCACCCTGGACCCCGATGTTCAGATCGAGGGAGATGAGCGACGAGATGAAAGGCTACCTTCGTAGTCGACGACGTCGCCGTAGTTGTATTGCGTGCCGGGTTCCCATCGAGGAGCCATGGTATAAATGTGAATGTAAGAAAGGAGTGTTCAGAATCGGAGAGAGGCAATGCAAAGAACAAGCGTAGCCAGCCACTGGTGGGGTTTATATACGCATGCGAGGGTGATACCGGGCTTAGGGTAGCCTCACGGAACATACGGGCCATCGGGTTTGGACAATCGAAAGAGGCAATTTACGCCGCCACAGTTTGTGGAGCTTAGCGATGGTACGATGATGGGTAAATACGGAAAGGTCATCTGATACTGTTATCGGATGCAACGAGGCTGAGATGGAGACCCACTGTTCGACGACGGCCTGCCAGTGATCACCGCTACCACTGTTGCGATCACGGCAATCATAGACAAGTCATTCCTCCAGACCTACTACATCCTGTGTCAACAGAACAGATAATGACTGGTAACTGGTGAGTGGCGAAGGTCGTATGTAACGACCGTGAACGTTCATTGTGTACATAAGACTTTACTAGTCCCAATCCATCTACCCACGTTGCTTTGATCCCCAGATCAATTCTGATCGAACACGATGAGCAGCACAACGGAGACGGTCTTCCGTGTCACACCGACGCTGCAGAGATACGATTGGGGAAAGGTTGGAAGTCAGTCCAGAGTCGCCCAACTTGCTGCAGGCGCAGACATTCCTGGCTTCGTGTTCGACCATTCGGCGTGCTATGCAGAGGCAAGCGATCGATCGTCGTATCATCACTTAACTTGCAAATGGCTTACAACTTTACCCAGCTCTGGATGGGCACGCACGTTAAATCACCTTCAGGGGTGGTTGGCTCGAGCTCAACTCTCTCAGCTGTTTTGGCTGCGAACCCACACCTCATCGGGGCTGAGGTCTCCAGAAAATTTCCTACTTCCCAAGGAAACCTTCCCTTCCTCTTCAAAGTCCTGTCGATCCACAAAGCTCTGAGCATTCAGACACACCCTGACAAAAAGACTGCCGAACAGCTGCATGCGAGGCAGCCATCAGTTTACACAGGTGATCCATTTACTCTTGGAAGCCCCTTTGTCTCATTCGATTCAAGACGACAACCACAAGCCCGAAATGGCGATTGCATTGACAGATTTCAAGGGCTTGTGCGGATTTTTGCCCATCCCAGATATCAAGGTACATCTCAAGAATGTGCCAGAGCTTCGTACGCTCGTTTCAGAACAAGTAGCGAACCGCTTTCTCTCGGCGGAAGGGCTGGACGAACGAGAGCAACTGCGAAATCTCTTTTCAGCTCTCATGCAAGCCAATCCGGCTACGGTCAAAGAGCAGCTTTCCTTACTCACGGAGCGCTACAGTGCTCAAAACGATTTGGGCGACGTCGAGAATCTTGCCCTCGAACTAAACAAGCATTATCCAGGAGACGTTGGAGTATTCTGTCCCTTTGTGCTGAACTATGTCAAGTTGACGACTGGACAAGCAATCTTTCTCGGCGCAGGAGAACCACACGCATACGTTTCCGGAGGTATGGTCTTGTTGGATCCTGCAGAGTCAGTATTCACCAAGAGTCAGACATCATGGAGTGCATGGCCAACTCAGATAATGTCATCCGAGCAGGTCTTACCCCGAAGCTAAAGGACATCCCAAATCTGCTCGCTGGTCTTACCTACAAGGCTGCCCCTTGGTCCGATCATTTGGTCCGGCCATCTACAACCTTGGGTTCAGCCACTATGACCTATGACCCTCCTGTGGAAGATTTTACGGTCCTCGCGTTAAAGCTCGAGCAAGGGGCATCAGAGTCACAAAAGGCAATTGATGGTCCGTCGATCGTCATTGCTACTGAAGGGATCGGCTTCATCAAATGGGACCAAGGCAATAAATCTCTGGCATTAGGTCCCGGAAATGTTGTTTTTGTAGGGGCTAACGTCCCCGTAACATTTAGCGCTCTCGGCAAGCTAACAGTGTTCAGGGCTTACGTTGACTGACATTGAAGACGTGTTACTGGGACTTGTGACCTGTGTATCTTTTTTTTTTTTTTGACTAGAATGTTAGCGACAATAGTTTTGTAGAAAACCATTACCACCTGCAACTGCGCCTGAATTCACGCTGTGGATACCACGTGAAAGTCGGTGAGAGGAAAAACTAAGGAAGCACGATACTAGCGGGTTCGCAAGGCTGTAGACCGAAATGTCACACTAATTATTCGTCCAGAAGATGCACTTGGCATGTGCTCTCTTTCGTGAAACGTAACCCGGGGAGTTGTCGTGGTGAACAAGCATTTCCGCACTATGTCCCGATTGCCGAAGCATGGACGTCCTCACCATACTACCGACTGACGGCCTGGGTTCCAGGCTAGTTTGGGTTAGGGACTACTTATGGCTCCATGTGCGTCCGAGCGGGTCGAGATGAGATGTGGGACAACATTCAAGATGTCCTGTACTGTATATTTGGAGCACGATCACTATTATATACTTGGGGGGCTGTACTGTCTCGTGGTTCTCAATACTCTAGACGTTCGCGGGGCTTTCCCAGCTCCCACAAAGCATGCTCAAGCCCGTCTGTGTATGTCTGGCACTGACAAGTCATATCTACGCTTCTGCTATTAGCAACGTTCGACCTTTGGTCATATGGCATGGTCTTGGTGATTCGTACGCGTCCTCTGGCATGGTCCAGTTCGAAACCGGGGTGAAGGCAATGCACGCTGGGATCTTCGTCCATTCGGTCTACATTGACCAGGATGAAAAAGCAGATCAACGTGCTGGAGTCGTGAGTATCGTATTCTTCAATAATCGAAGCTCGTTCACAATGTACACCACAGTATGGGAATGTCGACCAACAGCTTGCCGCAGTTGCTGAGCAATTGGCATCGATTCCGGAACTTGGCAGAGGTTTTGATGCCATCGGTTTCTCTCAGGGTGGCCAGTTCCTGCGAGCATATGTGGAGCGGAACAATACTCCACCTGTGCACAACCTCATCACTTTTGGATCACAGCATATGGGCATCTCCGATCTGCCGCTGTGCAGCCCTTTTGACTTGCTCTGTCAGGTTGCTCGCCGCGCCGCAAAGGCAGGTGTATATACCAAGTGGGCACAGGAGAACTTGGTACAGGTTGGTTGGAGTCAGCCCATCGCTTTACACACGCTGATCATGGATCACACAGGCACAATACTTCAGGGATCCGGCGCAGCTATCATTGTACATGTCATCGGGTGGTTTTCTTGCCGATATAAACAACGAGGTTCTCAATCCATCTGAGAGAAAGGAGGCTTATGCGGAAAATCTTGCATCACTGCGACACATTATCCTCGTCCTCTTTGCTGAAGATGAAACTGTGGTGCCCAAGGAGAGTGCATGGTTTGGATCAGAAACCCCACCAGAACAAGATATGGACTATAGATCTGATCATCCCTCACAACAAGAACGCATTGGACCACATGTTC
The DNA here is from genome assembly GCA_038088895.1 of Xerocomus potaroensis. Classification (NCBI taxonomy): domain Eukaryota; kingdom Fungi; phylum Basidiomycota; class Agaricomycetes; order Boletales; family Boletaceae; genus Xerocomus; species Xerocomus potaroensis. The sequence continues at coordinate 1,788 of JBBPJT010000109.1, read as the reverse complement.
AGGAAAAGACCATCGTACCGATGAGGCTCCAGCCATTATACACGGAGGATTGGATTGGACTTCGTGCCCTAGATGAACGGGGTGCGGTGATTTTGGTCACCTGTCCGGGCAGGCACATGTATTTGACAGGCTGTTGGGAGAGCCTGGCGGAGAAATGGATTGGGGGTGCCATTAATTAGATGATTGTTGTTGATTAATAACCGTCACACATGTCACATGTTACCAAGTCCGAGTGACTTCTCGCACGACTACTGTTTTCCGTACTCTTAACTGTCTGAAAAAAGATGTCGGGCGCAGCAGCATCAGCGGGGGCCTCCCGATTTTCTGCGTTCATGAACCACCCAGCCGGTTGGTTTCTCGATATCTTCTGTCATGGAAAAATGTTGATTCTCAGGCCCCGATTCACTGAAACTATGTGAACAACCCTGTTCGGTAACATAGGCCCTAAGACCGTATTTTTCTGGGCCCCGGTGATGAAGTGGTGTTTGGTTGCAGCAGGCTTGAAGGATTTGAACAGACCGGCAGAAAAGCTGAGCATATCCCAAAACATTGGTGTGTTTAATAGATATTTTATGACCTACGTATGGTTATTTGCATCCCTCTAGCTTTGGCAGCGACGGGGATGATTTGGGTGCGGTATTCGTTCGTTATCATACCAGTTAATTACAGCTTGGCCGCAGTAAGTTCTGCATGTCACTTCCCTTCCTCGATAACCAATGTTTGAAGGTCAACTTTTTTGTTGGCGCTACGGGCGTGGGCCAACTAGCTCGCATTGCTCAGTAAGAAACCTTTGATTACTCTGCAGGCCGATGCTCATTCTTTCCAACAAGTTATCGCTACACACACCCACAAACTGTAGAGGGGACAAAAGCCTAGAAGAAATGATTATTACAAATTTCTTAGCATCACAATATAGGGACTTTCTCCCTAGGATCGTTGTTATAATATATGCTAAAGAACAGAATTATCTGCGTGACTGCTCCGAGCCCCGCCGTTTAGTAGATCGGCCTTCCTCCCCACCAGTTTGGGAGAACACACTCTTGGCTGTGTCCAACCACCCGCCTTCCACCAGGATACGATTGGCAGTCGCCACAATACTGGACATGATCTGCTGTGCATCATTACCGCCAGTTTGTGCAGAATTCTTCCCGGGATATTGCCCTCCCTTCTTGAAGGATTCCCATGGTTTCTTGGTGCGACGGTTTGAACTCAAAGGTGTTGACTCTGGGAAACGTGTGCCAGCACCGCCCTGGGCGTCGCCGTTCAATGCACCAAGAAGAATAGCACCCAGAGTCGACATCAGGCCATCCCCTCTGCCATTTGTGCCTGAATTCGCCATGTACCAGTTTGCCCCTACTGCTACAAGCCCGAATATCATCCCCCACTTGACGAGCCAGAACGTGCTTCTGAACATCCAGCTCGTTGTCCTGTACAGGCTGACCAGTGCAAGATATGCTGCGAGAAAGCTGATGAGGGGCGGTACGATGGTTTGTGCATCCCATTCCCAGGGTTTAGAAGCGAGAACAGAAGAGACGAGAGAGATAAATGCGGTCAGCAGAGCTAGTGAGTGTGAGAGAAATGAGGTGATAAACGAGTAAAGCTCTGGTGGTAGATGTTCATACAAGAAATCGAGGAGGGGATCTAGAAAACCTGGCAGCTGTGGTATGTCTGGCAGCATAGTTCTTGCCACGCAACCAACAAGTGTGACATTCAATTAACCTAGGTCACACTACCGCATAATATATTTTCTCAGTCACAGGTACCCAGGTGTCACGTTGTCTCGGAGGT
>JBBPJT010000108.1:0-52954 GCA_038088895.1 Xerocomus potaroensis | reverse complement strand
ACCAGCAATGGTGCACAGACCATGCTGACTAAGCACTACATATGGAAAGCCCTCAACCCTGGTGCAAGGGTTGACCTACATATGGGAATGCCCAAGACCCTGGGCTTCTACACGAGGTAAGCTGTAATAGGAACGGCCATGAGGCAGAAGCGAAGAAGCCTTATGGCAAACACGTGTACCGTACGTGTTAGGTAATACAAGACGACCTAGGAGACAAGCGTTATCCATAGGTCAAGAACAAACAATGAAGGGAAGATCTAATCGTTATACCATAGGAAGGGCGGGGATTAGGACAAGGAAAATGAACCATTAGACTAAGGACCCCGATGTTAAGGCGAACAAAGGGCGTCCTGTTGTAAAACTGTAACACATCATGGCTTGGAATGTTGCAGGGGAATTACAGAGACTGAAGAACATCACTGTTGGTTCAAACAGGCTGAAAGGGGTGATGAAGGCAGCTTTCCAGTGGTCCTCTGGCCAAATGAGGACATTATTGTACCCCCATTGTACATCAAATTTTGTGAATATCATGGACTCTTTTAACTGGTCAATGAGTGATGAAATACGGGGAAGAGGATATGCATTTTTGACTGTGTGTTCATTTAGATAGCAATAGTCTTGACAAGGTCATAGATTGCCTGTCTTCTTTTGTATGAAGAAGAAGGGAGAAGCTTGGGGGGATTTGGAAGGAACAATCTTCCCTGTTCATAAATTCTCATCCAGGAAGGTTTGACAAGTGGTTCATTCAGCAGGAGTTAGGTGATATGTTTTCACCACTTGGGGAATGAAAGATGGTGTTAGCATAATGGCGTGGTCGAAAGGTCATGGAGAAGGAAGTTGTCTGGATTGCAGTTCTGAGAACACATCAGTGTATTTGTGGAATTGTGGAGGAATTTCAACGTCTTTCTTCTCTGTCTGTTGGGCAAGAGTGGTGGCAAGGATGACTTTTCGTATGTGCTCTGTAGTGTAACGTTTCTCCATAGCATAACATTTTTTCCACATTATTCCTATTTTTGGGTTAACATTTGTCAAGAGGTATTGTATGGTTTCATCAGAGGGCGATATCACCTGTTGCCCAGTTGATACATGGATTGGATTTCCATAGCCATGGTAGGCCTAAAATTACTTGCTCTTTTCCTAGAGCAAGGACCAGGAATGTCCAAGGGTATACTTGTGTCCTAATTTTCATTGCTAAGGACATGCCATAGTGGACAATGCTACTTCAGTTGATGGTCCTATCCACATTCTGTGCTATCCAAGGCTCCGTAAGCTTTTCAAAAGAGAAATTGTTTTTTCAGGCAAAGGCTTTGTCAATGAAGCTTCCGGTAGCTCTGCTGTCTACCAAGGTGTGGGTGTTGACAGTACTCATCAAACTGTACAATTTAAGAGGGAGATGCATAGATGGTTCATTTGATCCTGTCTGATGTACAGTTGCTATGATGTCAATAGGGAGAGGGGTGGTCGACTGCAATCTCTCCCATTTTAAAAATCCCTTCCTTGTGTGGTAGCCACCTCAACCCTGGCCTCCTCTTCTGTTTCATTGTTTCCCTTATAGCAGGCAGTTAGTACTGCACAAATCTGTTCTGCTGTGGTTCCATGCTCAATGAGTCAGTTGATATATTGGTCGAGGGGGGACGGTTCTGCTTCCACATTGATGGCTTGGACTGGGGCTTGATGAGGGGTGGTTCGGATGGATCCACTAGGGGTGTTGTTTGTCTGTGGTTGGGAAAATGGGTTCCAGGATCAGAAAGGATTATTGGGTCTTGGGAATGGAGCAGTTCTTTGATTCTGTCCTTGGTGGTTGCTTGTTCAACAACCCACCTGGTGGCAGGTAAAACATTGGTTTTCACAGAGATGCTTTGCATGATTTGCAGGGGTCATTGTAATGGAATCTACATCCATGGCATTTGGGTCTCTGGTAGTCCTGTCAAGCCCTAACTGAAGAGATCTGCCAGCCTGGATGGCTCGGATCCTTTGTTGTTGGGTGTGGAATTTTGCGGTGGCAGTGACCCATTTTTTCAGAGTGTCAGGGAGTGTTTCCATGGAAAGAATCATCTGGCTGATTTGGGGATCGAGTCCTGCCATGAAGGCGTCAATCAGCATGTTTTGATCAGATACCCCGCTTCGTGCTGCATGTAATTGGAAGTTGGTGAGGTAGTTTTGAAACCCTTCCTCCTGATCTCTCAGGTTTTGTCTTGTTCCTAACAACTTTCTTCACACTTCCTCCTTGAAGTTGTATGGATAGAACATCTTGTTGAAATCTGCCATCATCAATTCATATGTCTTTTCTTCATTGGGAATAGTTTCATCATTCAGACAATGGTACCATTTTTCAGCAAAAGGGACTCCTCGCCCCTTTGTCAGCTTGCTTAGCATGACGAGAATCTTAGGACCATCATATTCATAGTGATGGGGGTTCAACTTAAAGTAGGCAGCCATCACCTGGCCCCAATGGATGGCATCTTTCATTTCGCCAGAGAAAGCCTTTGGGAGATCAGCTTTCAATTCAGCTGGTAAAGAAGGGAGTGCAGGGACTCTGGGAGTGATATCGAGGGAAGTGGGGGGAACATTTGGGTTGTTCATGATGTTGGGAATAGGGGAAAAGAGTTGTACTGGAGAAGATGGGGCACAGTCTTCCTGGTAGAGTTCATCGTCTTCATCTGCTGCAGACAAGGTAGAGTTGGTCATTGAGACTGGGGGAAAGTATCTTGGTGGAATGGTTGGAGCATAGATAGCTCTCAACTAGTGAGAAGCTAGTTCTTTTGTTACACAGTTCGTAGCTTTGACGGGTTGACACATGAGGGAAACTCCTAGTCTTGGTATAAGACCTTAGGAGTGGACCAGGGAGACTAGGAAACTACATGTATTGTGTAGAACTAGCTTACTCTACAAGTACATGTTGCAACGTATTTATACTAGTCCCAACAGCGAATGGACCAAGCTAGAAGTGGAACGTTTGAGGAAGGGCTAAGGGTATGCATGGGATAAATGGGGACATGAGGCAGTCAATGAATGACTAAGCCTGAAGAAGAAGCGTCTGAAGAAAACAAAAAGAGGTGAAATGAGGTAAGCACGTTTGCCACATAGTGATATCGTAACATTCATATAACTGACAATCTCTCTTTAAATGTCTGAGGCATCAACAGAAGAAACAGGCTCTGGTGTATTGGAGGTGATCCAGGGAGAGAACTGGACCAGTTTGTGTCCATAACTGTTCAGCAACACATGCTGGTTCAATGTGATTCATGATTTGTTGAAACATTTCTTCTTCTCTCAGCGTTAATGGCACTGAGCTAGTGGATAGGGTAGAGGAAATAGTGGGAAGGGGAATAGGTACAGCTGGGGGAGAAATGGAACATTGAGATCTATCTTGGTTATAAAGGGCTCGTGTTTGTCATTCTAAGGAAAAATCAATATTGTCTACTATCTCTGACATGCCTAGTTGGTGGAACATTCCAATAAGATGGTGTTGAAGTACTGCAAGGTGAAGAGATATGGTAGAAAAGGTGGGGGGGATATCATGAGCTGGGAGAGGTTCTTGTTCATAGACATTGGAGATTGCAATGAGTGTGGCACATTGATTGTAAGCTTTTAGTAAATTGCCAAGAGGCAAATCTTCGTCAAAGTATGTATCAAGCACAACAGCAAGTCTGGAGTTTTCTAAATTTTGATGAAGGTCTTTGAAAGTGTTTTCGTCAATCAAAACAAGTGCATCTGCATAAGGGGAACAGGTGATGATGGAAAAATCGTAGGGGAGAGAGACAGTATTGATGGAGGAAGACATGATGATGGTGTCAGGTTTGGGAACCAAACATCTTGGAATGGGCCCTTTTATAAGCCACCAGAATCTTCTTGGTGTTTTTCAAGTTCTGCTCTGGTTCCCATGAGTCATCCTCCAGCAGATAACCCTTCCATTGGATCAGGTAGGAATGGTTATTAAGCAGACCTCAATGTTTTAATATCTGTTCCACTTTGAACTGTTCTTTGGATGCAATTAGGTCAGGTGGGGGTTTTGGAAAGTTCTCGCCGTGTATGCTATTTTCACAGTAGGGCAATAAGAGGGAAGTATGAAACATGGGGTGTATCTTCCATGTTCATGGGAGTTGAAGTTGGTAGAAAAGGGGAGAATAGACCTGTGTGATGGTGAAGGGTCCTTCTCTTTTTGGAGCAAATTTTGGGTTTTGAATGGAACATCTCAAGTTCCATGCTTCTAACCATGCCTTATTGCCTTTCTGGAAAGGTGTGAAGTTCTTCATTGTTCGAGATTTCATTATTTGTTGGGCTAACTCATGTGCAGCTAGGACTTCATTTCTGGCAAAGGTGAGGAGTCAAAGATGTTCATTGACGGCAGGGAGGTCAGATTCAGCAAGGATGGAGAGAAGAGAGCAGGGTTCATATCCCATCATAAGGAAGAATGGGGACTTGGCAGTGATGAAATGGGGGTGGTGATTATGTGTGAATTCAGCAAACGTAATATTCTCTGCCCAAGAAGTTGGATTACTTCCATAGTAGAATTATGAATATGTTTCAACTTCTTGGTTCACATGTTCCATTTCTCTGTCAGTCTATGGGTGATATGCTGTAGAAAGGGATAGATCATATTCAAGGATGCATCCAAGTTCTTTTGCAAAGGAAAAGGCAAACTGAGGGCCTCTATCAGAGATGATTTTGTCATATAATCCAAATCATGAGTGAACTTTCTTAAAGAAAAGAGCAGCAATGTTTTTGGCAGTTGCTGTTTTCTTGGTAGGGCATAGAATTACCCCCTTAGTAAGGCCATGGTCGACCATGACCAAAAGTGAATCAAAACCATCAGAGACAGGGAGATCAGTGATCAAATCACAGGAAATCTGCTGGAAAGGATGAGAAGCAGAGGAGGGAATAGGGAGGAGAGGAGGAATGGTTGGATGGGTATTTGCCTTGTTCTGTTGACAGATGGCACATCCATTGACATAATTGCAGATGAAGATGGCAAGTCCTAGCCACCAGAATTCAGAAGAGACCATCTGGTGAGTTTTTAAGACACCTGGATGGCCAGCAGCAGCATGGTCATGAGAGCGAGTGACAACCTCACAGTGAAGGGAAAGGTCATTTGGAACATAGACTCAGTTTTGGTAAGTCAAGACACCAGTGTCATATTTCCAGTTGGAGAGGCAGGAGTGAAAGTGAGTAGGGACTTCACCAGCAAGTGCATGCAGGGAATCAAGGACAATCAGATCAGAGGAGGAGGAGTTAGCAATCTTCTGGGATAACTCTGCATCAATCAGGGATACAAAAAGATCGGAGGAAAGGAGGGTGACATTTTCATTGTCAGTGGGTTCATCAGGGAGGTGATCAGGACATCGCAACCGAGTGTCCAGGGCAGTGAGGTTCCATCCAGCTATGTGAGTGAGATGGAGATCATAATCAGCTAAATCAAGTAACCATTGGGCTTGGTGCCGGTTTAGTTCCTGGGGTTGATGAAAGTACATCAAATTCTTATGGTCGGTAAAGACCTGGATGGGATGGGAAGAGCCACAAAGGAAATGTTTCCAAGTGGAGAGAGCTTGGATGATTGCAAGAAGTTCCTGGTCATAGACATCATAATTTCGTTCTGCAGTGGAGAACATCTGAGAAAGATAACCACAAGAGTGCCAAGCACCATTGGTATCTGTTTGAAAAAGAACACCACCTGAGGCATATAGTGAGGCATCAGTGGCAACAGCAAAGGGTTGAGAATAATCAGGGAGTTGAATGACTGGTTGGGAAAGAAACATTTTCTTGAGCATGTCAAAAGCATCTTGTTATTGTTCCTTCCATTCCCATGGTTGGGATTTCTTGGTTAGATCAAGGAGGGGTTGGGTGATATCAGAGAAATGAGATAGGAATTGTCAATAGAAGTTCACAAATCCTAGAAAGGATCACACATCACGTACTCTTTTTGGCATTGGCCAATCTTGGATTCCTACTAGCTTAATAGGATCCATGGCGAGTTTGCTGTTTTTAATGATCATTCCAAGGTATTCTACCTTAGACATGTTGAACTTACACTTTTCCAATTTGAGGTATAAGTCAAGTTCTTTCATGCATTGAAGAACATGTTTTGTTCATTGTTCATGTTCTTCTGGTTTGTCTGAAAAGATAAGGTGGTCATCCATATATATGATGAGCCATCCTTCAGCAATCATATCTCTAAAGGAGTTGTTCATAAACTGTTGAAATGTAGCTGGGGAATTTGACAGGCCAAAGAACATGACTGTTGGTTCAAAGAGTCCACAGTGAGTGATAAAAGTGGCTTTCCATTGATCACCATCTTTAATATGGATGTTATTGTATTCCCATCGTATGTCAAACTTTGTGAAATGAGAAGCTCCTTTGAGTTTGGAGATGAGGTCGTAAATAAGGGGGAGGGGGTATACATCTCGAACAGTATGTTCATTGACATATCTATAGCCTTGGCAGGGCAAAAGTCCACCATCTTTCTTCTTTACAAAGAAGTAGGGAGATGCTTGTGGGGATTTCGATGGGCAAATTTTGCCTGTTCAGAGATGTTCATCAATAAAATCATCTGCAGCTTGTTGTTCATCTGGAGAGAGGGGGTATATCTTGGAGATCTTTGGGATAAAAGTCTCCTTTATATTCAGGGCATGATCATAAGGTCTGGACGGGGGAACATGTTCTGTTGCCTCTTTAGAAAAGACTGAGGCAAATTCTTCGTATTCAGTAGGAAGCATAGCTTTTGGCTTTGCCTTTTCTGCTGTGATGGCTAACTCAGTTGATTGGATAAGCCTGGCTACAATTCTGGAGATTCTGGGTTTGATAATCATTCGCCCTTGCATGCAATGGAGAGTGGAGATGGTGTAGAAGTCTAGTTGTCGATCAACAAGCTGTTCGGGAGTTTCTTTATCAAGGTATCGGTTTAGTCCTTCAACTTCTATGTCATCAAGGATGATATGTTCTGGGGGAGGGGATTCTTTTGTAGGCTTTCCTTTCAAGAGGTAGGAAGCACAAGTGCCCACATGTTCGAGGTAGAGGTCTAGAGACTTATCTAGGGATTCATCCAGGGTGACTGTCCCTTTCTTCCAGTCTATGACTGGGTTTGTTCGTTCAAGCCAGGAGACCCCAAGAATAACATTCTCCTTGCCACAGTTCATGGCATAGAGTCTAACCTTCTGTGTTTGTTTGCCAATCTTTATGTAAAGAGTGGTGGAAAAGCAAACAGTTGTGTTATGAGATTGGTCAGCATTCCTTGCTATAATTGGACGAGCTAGTCATTTGAGGGGTATCTTATGTTTTGATGCAAAATGGTGGTCAATACAGGATATTTCAGCTCCTGAATCAATAAGAGCTGAAGTGTCAATGGTTTTCAAGATTCCAGTAGTAGCAATAAGTTGAATTGGCAATCTAAGCAACTTTGTCTGTCGCTTTGCTACAAATACAGGGGAGCAAGTAACCTTTGAAATGGAGGGTACTGACATTGATGCAGTCCTCCCATCTAAAAATCCTATGGTTCAAAAAGGTGAGTAGAAAGTCTTCCCACCATCTCTCCTTCAGCATCTTCTTTGTCCTTGTTGTTCTCTTTAGCTTCCACTTTTCGTACTTCCCTTCTTTCTGGTCATTGTTGACAATCTGGACACTCCCCAGAGACATGCCCTTGCTTATGACAGTTGTAGCAAAGACCTCATCTCCTATGTTCAGCAATTTGTTCAATAGTTAGCCAATCAACATCCATTGCATTTGGGTTGTGAGGAGTGGAGGTGGAAGTAGTGGTTCGTCAATAGGGTGGAACATAAGTGGAAGTGGAGGATCAGGAATGCAGCCTTTCAATTCTGTCTGCAAGGTCCCACTGGGTCTTGAAATGAACAGCCTTCATATACCATTCAGTAATCTTAGTTGGAATGGTATCCATAAATTGGATTTGTTGCATCAGGGAGAGCAGAATTCCAGCAGCAAAGTATGAAATAAGTACTGCTGAGTCTGCAGTTTCATTTAGTTCTGCCTGGACAGCTTTCATCTTGAACTGGTTAATATATCCAGTTAAGTTTTCATTCTTTCGGATGCAATAGGTGGTAAGCCATCCTAGCGCTTGGTGTTTCTGATCAGAATGTTCAAAGTCAACCTTGAACTTCACAACAAAATCTGTAAAGGTCCCAAAAGATTGGGCATCAAGTGCCTGATTTTGGACAACAGTGGCCCAAGTCAAGGCAGATCCTTTCTTCATATATGAGAGTGCAAATGTGACCCTCTTATCATCATTGTTGTACACTTCTTTGTTGACTAGGAGGTATGTTCATATGTTACTAAGCCAGTTGGCTGCTCTGGATGGGGATCCATTGTATTCATTGGGAGTATTCAGACGGAGCTCAACGGGTTTCAGTTGATGTGTCATTGGAGGAAGGAGAGGGGCAGTAAGGTAGGTGGGAAGTGGGGAAAAGGGTAATACTGGGGAAGGGGGAAGAGCAGTGGATGGTGAAGATATCTGAGAAAACGATTGACTTAGAGCAATTGTGGTCTGGTCTGGGGGATCTAAGCTGAGGTCTTCATTAGTTGAAGTCTCAGTATCTGTAGCTTCTTCTTCTGGGGTAGGAGGAGTAGGAGTACACTGGCCTCAATAGGCAGTGAAGAGGTTGGGGAAGTTTCAGGGGTTTCAATGGGCAATGGTGAGGAAAGGGAAGCACTCACAACGATGGTGGCACTATCTAGAAGAAGTAGAATCTTTTGTTACACTTGGCCTGGGTAGGGACAAGCATAGCCCTTGAAAAGGGATTGGAGTTCTTGGGCCTTTGCATTGAAGGTATCAATGCCTCACAAGCCAGAGGTCTTAGATCAAAGTATCAGTGAAGTAGACTGTCTGATGAAGTGCTGGGCAAGGCATCAAGAGAAACTGGTGGATCTATTGACTAGTAGGTCACAAGATACAAGGGGCTATCTATCTAGTACTATGTACCATACTATGAAAGGTAGAATCTCCCTAAGGAAAGGTAACTCAGAAGTTTAACTAAAAGGATCATAAAAGGTAAAGAATCTCCCTTGTAAGAAAAAAGGTTAATAAAGGATCAAGGGATAAAAGGCAAGCATAGAATGCAAGCCAGAAACAAAGACTGGTCTAGTAAAGATAACTAGAAGCTATTGTAACAGGATCAGGGATTGAATCAAGAAGATCAAGTAAAGGTACAACCAGGAGAAGGTCTGGCAATTAGCATAATCAGTCAAAAGACAAGAACAAAAGAGTTATCGTATGAATTAAGGAATCACTAATGATCAAGAAAGGTCAATCAAGTAAAGATCAAGAGCAAAAAGAAAGAACAACAATATAAAAGGGATAAAACATAACACATAGTAACTGCTGCAACTGTCACATGTCAATAAGCATGTGTCACGTTATTGAGTTACATAATCATAAGTAAAATGAAGATCAAAGTCTGGAGGCAATAAAAACATAGACAACGGAAAACGGATCAGAGTTATAGTCAAATAGAAACAGAGATGGACGGATATGACAGTTAAGTCCATTACTACAATGTGTAACACATAGCCCTGGATAAGATGGTTTGCATATTTGATGCAATAAGGTATTCCTAAGAAGATCTAGTTATCTGTTGTCATTGGGTTGAGATCTAGGGGAGGTAAGGGCACCCATATAGATAAGATAAGATAGAGGTGTCTAGAGCAAAACTTGCTCTAGAAAATAAAATCAGGAGAAATCTAATAATGCCAAGTCCTCTCTAAGTCCTCTTTATCCATTCCTTTTGTCCAGACCTCTAGACTGTTGTTACCATTAACTGTTTTCACACTTTAGCCTTCAGACCTCCAACTGGGCCCAGCTGGAAGGAGTTGGATTTGATAGTAGATGATGCTATGCACCTAGCTGTGCAATAGCAGTCTAAAGAAGTGATCACTATTGTGAATTAGTGAAGTATGTAAGGGGTAAAGATAAAAAATGTAATCAAGAAATGTAATCAAGTATAGAGAGCTAAAGTGTACATTTCAGTGCAATAAAGTGGTAGTGTTGTAACATAGTGTAAGTTACTCATTGCAATGATAGCCATTGCAGATTACAAAACTCGTGAAAGATTTGAGCACAAGTTTATCAAAACAGCTTGAGCGTACACATATGTTATACAATTAAACCACAGACAACAAGAACTCAGTAGTATTGTCCATGAGCAGGAACTTTCCCCAGCCCTATAGAATTAATCTCCTGCGCCAATGCTACTGCCACTAGCAGCTGTGGCAGCATACTCTTGTTTCATGGCATCCCAGTGTTCAACCCATGAAGGAGGTCTGCTGCCAGGTGTCCAGTGTGCCCAACGGGGAGCAGTAGCATTTTGCCGTAGAGAAGGGTTACTTGAAACCAGACGTGAGTAAGTAAAGGAATCCAACCCCCATGAGGGCTTACTTGGCTTTCAATGTTGGACCCAGTGCAAGGCGGGCAAAATTACTTGGGAATAGCGGATTACCTGGGGCGCGATCACCCACAGGATCATAAGCACGCTCACTTTCGTTATTTCCGATCTCAGAAGTAGTACCGAAACCGAAGTGACGGTGAATATACGATCTGTGGAGGCACAATTAGTGTGAAGCGAAACTTAGATTGAATGTTGCCCCACCCGGACATAGGGTGCCGAGTGTTGGCGATGGAACCATGGGAGCTTGCCCAAGAGAGACGACGTGTGATCGGAGGCTGGGAAAATTCTGGGTTGTGAGGTTCGGCGCTATCCTTTCCTTCTATATTCACGCTTATATCCGGGCTGGGCGGGTACGAAGATATATGCGGCGTGACCGATGGAGAGGTAGGCAATGTGCACACACGAATTCCATGGATCTGTGTCCTCGAATCATCTTCCGATCCAGAGCGATCACCGCCGCAAGTATTAACATCAGGCCCTTCTTCTTCCTCGCGATCCTCGACGATATCTTGCAATACTTGGTCAACTTGAGACGACGCTGACTGAGAAAGGCTAGCAGGAAGACTCGACGGCGGCGGGTTACTTATTCCAGGGGAAGAAGGGTGAGGGTGTAAAAAGGACGTGGCTAAGATAGGCTCTATGATCAGTGATTGGTCTGGTGACGACGTTAAGGTGATCGGATCCATAGACTGCTGGGAACGATCAGCGAGGGATGGGTTAGGCTCATCCTCTGAAGTGGAAAGCACAGGCACTGCGCAGGAGGAATAACAAACATCTGTGTCCTCCAGTTCCAATTCGGGAGGAACACCCAAAGCGCCTTTCATGCGTTCCCACAATAGCTCTGAATGGGAGAGAACGCATCTTCTGGCCTGTCTCACCCACAAGGCGTCATCTACAGATAAACGGTCCACTTCAGTCAGCCATCGGCGCAGTGTACTGAAGGTCCATTTGGCGGGGTCTGTAACAAACGGATCCTGTATCTCTTCATGTGGTGCTTGTGTTGGAAAAGTCTGAGCTAAAAGAGAAAATAGCTTCTTTGTCGGTGGATTTGAGAGTAAGTGAGCAGTCTCTACGGCTCTGTCGATGAAAGGAAGGTAGACGTCAAGTGGCAAGATAGTGAATTTTGCTGGAGACGAGATTGACGGAAACGTAGTATCCATCTTATTTGAATTAGATGCTAGAGACGGACCTGGAGCGTGACGGGGGGCAGATGATTGACGTGCGAGATCGACGAGTTGCTCCGGTGTCAAGTTGGGCTTTGTGAAGTTGGATCCCCCAGACGCAGAGTTACGACGCACAAATTGTGGTGAGCTTGGCCTAAGGCGAGGAGATGATGACGGGCTTGATCCGGCTCTAGCAGGATAATTCTGCGGACCTGATGACGAGAGTGGGCTAGAGGGGGGGAGCGTAGGAGAAATAGGGGAAAATGAGGAGAAAGCAAAGCTGAGTCTATTGCTATCCGCGGACGGAGAAGTAGAAGTGCTTCCATGACGACGGAGAGACCTGCGACTGTGAGTCGGAGACGAGGGTGAGTCGGTCAAGTTGAGGGCGGCACCAGAAGAGGAAGCGGAGTCAACGACACGAACGATTGTCAGTATCGAGGACGAAGATCGGTTAGGATCATAATTTAAAGCTGCATTTTTCCCAAGGGGATCTGGCGCGCTCACAGATCCCCGTCTTGTGGAGACTTTCCTCGCTGAGCTCTGGGGCATGGTCGTTCTAGACGACAAGTGCTTCAGACGATCGATTAATCGTTATCGTTGAGGAATTTGACAGCTTCCCAATTTTACTAAGTGCGTGACGGCCAAACGTGTCACACACATGGCTACCTTTGGCCCGGTAAATGCCGAAGCGCTGTATAGTCACATCTTCAGCCACAATCTACACTGTCGGGGTAGTGTCCCAACCACCTCAATAATGGCTCAACGCGTCACGCTTCGCAAACGTACACCTTATAACACCACATCTAACCGTCGTCGGGTTGTAAAGACACCGGGTGGCAAGCTAGTCTATCATCACCTTAAAAAACCCCCTACTCAGCCTAAGTGCGGTGACTGCGGGATCGGTTTGCCCGGCGTATGTTAAACAATTTCCTGGGACATACACCGAACACTGACGCTAGTATTTAGGTCCCTGCACTCCGGCCACGCCAGTATGCCACCGTTTCGAAGCGCATAAAGACAGTTCGTCGGGCGTATGGAGGTTCACGGTGTGGCGACTGCGTAAAATCTCGGTATGCCCTTTTCATGTATTTCTTTCGTTTCACGTCTAACCATTTTTCTATGCAGCATTCTTCGGGCCTTCCTCGTCGAGGAAGCAAAAATTGTGAAGAGGGTGATCAAAAGCCAGAAGTCTGCAACTCGCAAGTAGTGGCTGCCCAGCCCAGCCCTGAGTATACATGGCTGTTCGCCTCTCTACTATGACCACATGTAACGACATCCGTACAATCAATGATCCACCTCTCGCTACCAGAAACATGTGCTCTTAGGCTGGTCAGCAGAGATGATCGTTCGGGGACGGAGTAACCAGCTTGAGAGCACATATATATAGCCCGAACTTATCATGGAGTAACAACAACTGATCTAAAATTGATATGAAAAGGAACGTATAGTTTCTAATCATAATGGCTATCATAAATAAAACTAATACTCTGTTCTACGCGGAGACCTGTGTCCCATGTACCAATTCAACGGTTGAATGCGGGTATGTAAGCGGAGCCTGCTCGGATGGGGGAGAATCAAGCGAAAGAGGAGGTGACGGATAGGTTTCTGCAGGTGACGTGATTCCAGTGCGTTGAATAAATGTCGAGGACAAGTTTTGGGGAGAGATACGAGCAGAAAGCTTCTCCTCTGGGGTTACGTTTTGGGTATCAAGTAATTTCAGTTGTGTGTGGCCAGGGTGTGAAGAATGTTGAGGTCGTGATTTGATTCCAGTTGTGGAAGACAGCACTGGTTTCATCCACAAACTAGGTGGTGCAAGGGCACTGCCATTCAGGAGCTGTTCCTCCGCACGGTTAGAGGGAAGCATCATGCTTCGTGTGGCCTCCATCCTCCTTATCTTAGTTTCACCTTTTTCTACGTCGCTCTTCGCAGCATTGTACACGTAGAGACCAATAAACGTCAACCCAATCCCAATCCCTTGGATCGGGTGGATCTTCTGATTAAACCATAAAATCGCCATGCATATAACCCATATACGTTTGACCAAGGAGGCGATTGAGTACGTGACGGGAGAGGTGGATGACAGAATCACGAATGCGATGATGTTCTGAGCAAAATGTGCTAAACCATTGACGGTGAAATAGTAAGCAAGGGAGTGTATAGAGGAACGGCCATGATTAGGATGGACCATGGCTGCCGAGCTATCAGCAGCAGCGAGGAGACGAGGAAGGTCCGTGAAGCTCCATAGGGGTACCATAAAAACGAACGCCGCGCTTGACGAATAGAACAATAGATTCACTTTATCAAGCCGATGTGAGGACGCCTGCGATCCGGACGGGACGACCTTCTTGAAAAAAATGTTCGAGCTCACGAAAACCAGAGCGGAACCAAAGGCACAGAGCAAACCAACTGAACTAGACGCGGAAGCATCGAAAGTGGATGCTAACATAACGCCGATAGTCAGAGGAAGGAGTGATAGGTAAGTCTTTGGAGAGTATTTGACTCCAAAGAGAAATGCGTATGCGGCAACGGTGAAGAGCGGAGATAAGGCCTTTGGTCTTACTTGAGCTAATGAAAGTTTGGGGAGATAGGAAGATAACAAACTTTGATGGTGTGCACAGTGCTAACGGGGATCCTCGAGATAGCCATGCTAGAAAACATATGTCCGCCAACCTGAAATGCACCCATAGGCAAGGTCGCACTCAATATAGCAGAAGTTGGTGACCGCAGCCTGCTGAAATTTATTCTAGGATTCATGATTAGGAGACAACAGAAAGCAACAAAACCGAATTGGACGATGGTGAGTGTGACTGGATAGCGGAACTGTTCAAGAATAGCTTTCCCGGTGTTTGACGACAGTGCGGAAGTTGTGTACCAAAATATACACATGATGAGGAAGCGGGAAGTGGAAAACACGGAAGACCCTGCAGAAGATGTCAAGGGACCCTGAGTGCGACGGACGAAAGATGGGGGAAGGTTATTTGCTTCTGATGCGAGTGGTTGGCGGGAGAACAACCTCTTGAGATACTTTGGGATGGAGGAAAATGAAAACGAAAATGGCTGGTCCAACCGTGAGCTCCAAGTACCGTCGGACACGGACATTGATGTCCTGTAGAGATTGCTGGCCTGCCAGACATGCCCTGAACTTGAGAGAGAGAGATCGTCGTGCGATAGGTATTCAGTGTACGGGGAATATCTGTCGGGATCGGTGGAGAGTCGATACTTTTGCATTCCACAAAGAAAATACTTTTCTGAGAATGCTGTAGGGGAAATAGGACTGCAATGCGCGCAGCGAAACTTGCCAACGTTGACCGTCGAATATGACAACACAGAGCTGTTCGTACACAGCCATTGATGTCACAGTCACGTGTTATATAAAATAGCCTACCCTAAGGCAGTCTTGAACCGTGAACTGCAAGCACTAACCACCACCTAGCAAGATTCAAGACAAAGTTGTTGTCGTCGCCGTCGATTTCTCAAAAGCTGCAATATGGTTAGTCGTCTGTCCTCTCATATGCTTTTGCAAAACCGTTACTGAACGATTTCCGTTACTGGGTGGGTGGATGCGGACTTTGACATGCGGATGTACTGGATATACTATGGCCATTCTTGTGCCTTGACCCGCCGTCGTGCATTTCCGTTCTATAGGCCCGAGGACCAAAAAAACACTTGAAACGCCTTGCAGCTCCATCTTCATGGATGCTCGACAAACTGAGTGGTACCTACGTGAGGGGTCTGTTTTGTAATTTATCGAAACCCTATAATGGTTTTTAGGCACCCCGCCCGTCCCCTGGTCCTCACAAGCTTCGCGAATCTCTCCCCCTTACTATTTTCCTTCGTAACAGACTCAAGTATGCTCTGACGGGCCGCGAGGTCATTACAATTGTCAGCCAACGTCACATTAAAGTTGACGGAAAAGTCCGCACTGACCCTACCTACCCTACTGGTTTTATGGGTAAGCAATTCCAGGTCATTCGCTTGAATAATGTATTTATGCTTGGTTAGACACTATTTCAATCGAGAAGTCCGGCGAACATTTTCGTTTGCTTTATGACGTGAAGGGTCGTTTCACTATCCATCGCATCACCCCCGAGGAGGCTACCTACAAACTTCTTAAAGTACGCAAAGTAGCCCTCGGCGCTAAAGGTGTCCCCCACATCGTTACGCATGACGGACGCACAATCCGATACCCCGATCCTGCCATCAAGGTGAATGATACTGTGAAGTTTGACCTAGAGCAAGGCAAAATTACCGATTTCGCTCCTTTCGACACCGGCAACATTGTCATGATCACCGGTGGCCGTAATATGGGTCGTGCGGGCGTCATTGTTCATCGTGAGAAACATGTTGGAGGCTTTGATATCGTCCATGTCAAGGATTCTCTCGATCGTACGTTTGCCACACGGTATGTGACGATATGTGTGCTGCGTATACCGTTTAGCTCAAATTTTCTGAATTTAGTATCTCTAATATCTTTGTTATCGGGCATGGCATTAAACCCTGGGTATCGTTGCCGAAGGGCAAAGGTACTAAACTGACAATCTCAGAGGAGAGAGATCTCCGGAGGAAACGAGCTGCTGAGCAATAAATATGCATTATTCTTCGTCCTTGCGGCTGTCCCCCCGCCGTATGTACTCCCATGTGTTTGCTCTCACGAACAACGAAAAATACGACTGACCACATGGCGCATATACGTACGACATTCATTCATAGTTGAAGCAAATAGGACTTTAGTCCCTGTTAATCTAGGGTGGTTTGAATTACCAGTAATCTGCTGTTCTGGGTTGTATGATGTACAACTTTGTGCGCTTCTTCTCTGACTCCCATCGATTCAACCACTTCGTCATCCTGGCTTGTGAGGTAGCACTGCCCATGTTCACAGTAGGTATTATTCTTCCCCAGTCACACGACATAGCAAAGCAAGTAAGCTCGAAGAATGAACTGTGTTCTGAGTATGGTATGCCAAATATCTGGATATTGTATGTTGACTTTTGGGACAGTTGAATATCCGAGAAAGAGAAATGTTGTGACTGGCCATGCATGATGATGGACCGAATTGTAGCCTTGTCAGAATTACTGCCAGATGGTGGAGAGTAGCTAAAAGAAATCAGCTAAAACGGTTCGTCGGGAAATAAATAACACACGTCCACCCTGTGGGTCGGAACCCGATAATCCTCGAAAATGTGCCCTTGAATCGCCGAAGGTATGGTTTCAGGTTATCTAGAGTGACTGCTCCTAGAGGCAGCACGTGTACACCTGCTTCAGCGGGATCTGCAGTCAGAAGAGCGTGTAGCTCAGGATCAGTCTGACATCGGAGTATAGCAGCCTTGCGCGTGTCGCAGTAAATCTTCGCCCCAAGAGCTTGAGCGATTGCTTGTGTGGCGTTACAAGGCCGCATTTTAGGTGAATGGATCAGCATCCCACCTTTCACGATACGCTCCTTCCCAACCAAGTAAGTGCTAGAAGCGCAACATTAGACACGAGTCAACACGCATACATTTATCCAACCTACCCCACTATTACAAGAATCCGCCCTTGCAACTCCTGTCCCCCTTCCCCCCCAGCAGAGGGCGGAGGCTTTATCCAATTGTGAAGCGTAGAAATTTGGTGTGCCTCAATGTCGCTGCTTCCAGTTACCTCCCCTGCTAGCCTGCAAGCTAATTCCGCACAGGCAGAAATCACAAGGGGTTGGGGTAAAAATGTATACTTTCCATATCTTTCAACTTTTCAATTTCCGGGAATTTTTTGTCACGAACCTTCGAGTCTAGGTATGTAGTATCCAGGTAGATGTGGTCGATATGCTTTCCATTCACGGCAGGATGGAGGACATGTCGTGGGGACGCACGGAAATCCCCACAATGCAGGTAACGGAATGTTCTGGGCGGACCTACGGGAGTGGACTTAAAAGTACCATCACCGGTATCTACTACTGTCTGTTGCCCCTCGAAGAAGAAAAGGCAGGAGCCCGGGCAGTGATTAGCCTCAATCAATGTCACACTTACCCTTCCAGTGTTAGGTATTATTGTCGGTGTGTCCAAAGGCAGAGGGTGGATCCAACTAGGATCTATGGCCAAAATGTGTATAATTAAACGCGCAGTCACCTCTGTAAAAAGCATGAGCACGAGCATGGCAGACAGGCTGCCTACTAACCCGAACAATAGATAGGGCCACTGTTCCACTTGGAACCGAGACTCGTGTAGTGATCGGAATGCGCATGGCTGCAAGTGGCCCTGTCAATGCGGCTAAGCTAACAATGGCGGAAATTAAACGAACGTTAGAAAGTACGCTGTAACTCCAGGAATAGCACCGTAACAGAATGCATCTACAGCGATTGGCATTCCTTGTAAAACCTTGTAAAATGGTGCCTTTCTACGATTTCCCCGGAACGACTTGAGGTTGCAGTCAACAATAGTTTCCGCCTCGGCACATATTTTGCTCTTGTTGTGTGAATTCATCAGCACAGTGTACAGGTCGTTTCCTCTCCTAACAAACGGATTAAAATTATCGTCGTCGGATGTTACATCAGGTTTTGTCGGCATGGCAATGGATGAAGATCTCTGCATAGCAAAGCTGTCACTTTCTAACGTCTCGTCAAGACATCTATTGACATGAATTTGTGATTCCTGTCATCACGATGGTAAAAGTCTGTGGATCGGTATAATGCTCTCTTACTTACAATGAGAATTTTTGACAAATCCATACCACAGACCGGACAAAAAAGTTCACCCAGATGTTCTCTCTCGTGAAGGCCCGCGCTGTTATCCGAGGGTTCTGGATTAACGAGCTCGTCGTCGGCAAAACCCCATTCTCCCATGACTACGGAATCAGCAACCGAGTCGCCCTCCGTCATTATGGCGCTATTTTCTCGTACTGGGCATGATAAGTGGCCTGACTCTAAGCAAGTCACATTAGGATCATTTTCAATCCAGAAAGCCTTGGCCACAGACCGGGACGCGTATCCCCCAATAAAGGACCAGAGACACCAAACATGGATTCTGATCGGTCGGGTCTATGAGCAATTGAAGATTTCCTGTCCAGATGAAATGGATTTGACGATGCTTTTACGATTGGAGAAATAGGACAGGGTAGCTCCAAGGGCAAACCAAGGATATCCTTGTCCTTTGAGTGTATAGTAACCAAATCTTCAGAACCCCCTGTTCCAGAGTGCAGTAGAGAGCTCTCTTTCTCCTTCCTGCAGACAATATCATCCGCAACGACAATGGTTGCTCTTGGTGCCATCTTAATCTGCGCTAGCTCCACCCTTGCTCGCTTTGCCACTGTATCAGCGCCGGAAAAGAAGTCCATTAACGTGCGACTTGGATTGGGTGAAAGCTTGCGTTTTCTTGTTGATGGTGCCATGTGAAAGTTGTTCAAAAAGCAGCAACGCGTGACCCAGTCACACAAACTCAACTCTGTAAAAATGCCATGTAAGCGATGTATCACAAATACACATTGACTTTATTTGCCAACACTAAGCACTACAATAATCACAACACGTTCCCGGTGGTACTTAAAGTTGTTCAACGAAAACGAAACGTTATCATATCAATTACGTAAGCACATATATGCCGTCCTCCATTCCTCTCGTTTAAGCCGCAAGCTTTGATTCTTTGGCAGAGTTTCACGCTGGGATACAGAACAGTGTGTTATTGCATATTTCATGGTCTCACTGGGGTACATCTGATGGATTGTGTGCAGGCTGGCCGCGATCACGACGATCATCCCCCCCCCCCGGCGTGTGAGTTCCTTATACAGACTCGTATCGGCCCCCTGAAACTCACATCTTATCACAGATCCTTCATCAGCCTCTCTCTCGATGTCTGTTACGACTACCACTATCCTCCACAGGACACCGTGGACACCACCCGTCGCAGTCCATGGTGAAGGTATTTATATCGACCTCGAAGACGGTCGCCGTGTGATCGATGGGGTCGGTGGGGCAGCAGTCTCCTGCATTGGTACGAGCCATCCGCAAGTCATTGCAGCAATCAAAGAACAACTTGATACCCTTCCTTGTTCGTATCGTCTAACCGCGACACAATTAATTCTCTCATACCACTCATCAGATGTGTACAATATGCAACTATCTACAATTCCCGCAGAAGAGCTTGCAAAATTCCTCGTAGATTCGAGCAATGGAGCGTTCGAGCTTGTAGCATTCGCATCTGGTGGTAGGTGTCGTATAAGCGTTAGACAACCAAAACGAAGTATTTAATGCCGCGTAACAGGCTCGGAGGCTATGGAGTGTGTAGTGAAGCTTTCGAGACAGGTCCGTTGCATTTTCTAATCGTTCGTCTTTCTTTATATAGGGCTTTTACAGTACTTTTTTGAAATTGGACAAACTAGGAGAAGGAATTTCATTGCTCGCCAATTATCTTTCCATGGCAATACTCTGTCCAACCTGTCGCTCGGCAACAATCCCACTCGACGCCTGCCTTATGCAGATATCCTCGACAATGAACATTTCCACCACGTTTCGCCTGCGTATGCGAAGCGGTTCCAAAGACCAGGGGAAACCGAAGAACAGTACGTTGAGCGCCTTCGACGAGAACTAGAGAATAGGTTCATTGAACTTGGGCCAAATACCGTAATTGGATGCACGTTCGTTCATTCTCAGCATGTTTGATAGCACTAAGTTTGGTTCTAGTTGTCGCGGAGACTGTTGTCGGTGCCACTTCCGGTGTCTTAGGTGCCCCGAAGGGTTACTTCGCAGCGATGAAATCCGTTTGCGAAAAATACGGTGCCTTATTTATTCTGGATGAAGTTATGTGTGGGATGGGCAGTAAGTCGATTCCTCTTCCCCAAAGGGGTGGTAATCTGCATTCTTAGGTAGGAATGGGCTCTCTCCACGCGTGGCAAAGTGTTGGTGACGGGGCAGCCCCTGATTTACAAGCGGTTGCCAAGGGACTTGGTGGGGGGTACGTAAACTTATATGCGAGGGGCCTAGCTAATAAGGTCGCATAGATATGCGTCTATTGGAGCGGTGCTCTTATCCCCCAGGGTTGCCAAGGGCATACGGGGTGGATCAGGTATTCTTAAACACGGACATACGTATCAGGTAATGTGAATTTTACTTGATGTATGCAACGATCTTAGTATTCCATTAGGCACATCCACTGGCATGTGCGGCATCCTTGGCGGTACAGAGGGTCATCCAAGAGGAGAACCTGCTTGAAAAGGTTGTCAAAAATGGCGAACTTATGGATAGGCTTCTTCACCGGGGACTATTGTCGGAGGGGGCGATAGCCAAGCCGTTTACATTCGACATCCGTGGCCGGGGCGCACTTTGGGGGATTGAGTTTGATTTTTCGAGTCGCAAAGCGGAGAGGCTCGACTTTGGGAGAAGTTCATTCGCGATAGCCGCTCAAGCCCGCTGCCTTGAGAATGGTCTTGTTGTCATGGGGTTGAGCGGGGGGGCCGCCCTTGACGGGTCGAAAGGGGACCATGTCATCCTGGGTCCTGCGTTCAACGCAACCACGGAAGAAATCGAGAAGATCGTGGAAATATTTGTCAAGAGTGTGGAGGAGGTCATCACTGAATCATTGCTGTAACACTGCCCCTCCTCGTCTTTTCTGAATAATTCGGTAGTCTCATGTTCTTATGTTGAGATGATGTATAAGTTGGGCATTTCCCACGCCTTCGCTCGTGTGTAGAAGTCAAAGCAAGCATTTCTAATTAGCAGCACGGTCACCTCAGCCTTTTTGTTTCTTTCACCTCAGACGTACCATTGACTTGAACTTCTATTGAACTTTTTATCGATGGCTGGGAGTATGCTCTAAATGGACTTCCAACCTATTCATCAACAAGAGGCCACAAGCTCCACTACCTCCCAGCTACCCCAATCAGAGATAATTTCCACTTCCACCTCAGCTACCGCTTCTCAATCAAGATCGCTACGCTCCAGTGCCAGAGTCAAGGCTTCCAGGCAGAAAGAGAAAGAGCGTGAACAACCAAGAGACAAGGACTGTGGCACTGTGGAGCAATCCGGTACACCATCGGAAAACACACGTTCACTCAAACCAACGACCTCAAAGAATAAACGATCCCGTGAAGTTCCTTCTGTAAAGGGTAAAGGAAAAGACACCACTGACGATTCTATCCGAACTTCTAAAAGGTGTGTATCCTGTGAACTTACCAACTCATTTGCGTCTGACGCTCGCCATCTGCCGCGCTTCCAGGGGAAGGAGAGCCACTTTCCCATCTGCCACAACTTCATCCCTCACAATCAACGAGCCACCTAAGGACAAGAAAGGAAAAAAGCGTGCTGCACCTGAAGCTGATTCTGAAGAAGAGGGGACAAGTTCAGCTGCAATACCATCTTCCAAACGCACCAGAACTATCGCATATTCCTTGAGATCTAGAGCTGGTCCTTCAACCTCAATCTCTACTTCCGCACCAATGCCAAAAAAGTCTAGGTGGGTGCTATCATCTTGCATATGAGCATATGTTGATGCCACGCCTTAGACCTTCCCCGAGCAAGGGTAAAGTGGTTTCCAAGACGAAGCCTGCCGCAACCGCCAGTACCTCCAGAATTCATGACGAAGACGTCGATATGGTTGACTCTGAGATGCTCAAATGCGCAGAACCTTCGCACGAAGATCGGAGGGATAGTTATGCAAATGACGACGACGACGCAGATGATCGTGACAATGACCCTCTACCAGTTGACGGTGATATTGACGATGGTGGAGATGACGAGGAGCGGTCTCCGACAGAAGGCTCTCGAGGATTCGGTGGTCTAGATGAGACTGCTGCGATGGCTATTTTTGGTGACTACCGACATCTTGGATCATACATGGTGTCCCTTTCGGGACGCCTCAAGACTATGCTGAACAATATCAAGTCTACGGCTAGTCCAACCACTCGTCTTGTGACCCTGCAAGAGCTAAGCGAGTTGCTTTCAATTTCCACCGAAGACACTCTTGCTGGCTCGTTCCAGGTCGAGGAGTTCGTCCGTGAGCTTGTTAAGATCTTGGGGGGGCGGGGCGTGAACGAAGAGGAAGAGGAAGACGGGGGCGATGAAGAAGATCACGATCCAGATGCCGCTCTCGCTGCAGCCTTAGCTATAAGCGCCGGAGGCGATCATCAAGGGGACGACAATCTCGAGGCTCAAGTGCTTGCCTGTAGATGCCTCGCCAATCTTATGGAAGCTCTTCCAGGCGTAGCGCATACTGTAGTTTATCATGGTGCAATCCCCGTGCTCTGCAGCAAGCTGATAGAGATATCTTATATCGATCTTGCGGAACAAACTCTTAGTGTAAGTCCGGCCTTTTTCTGGGCTTCTCAGCACCCTGACACAGCCATAGACACTGGAGAAAATCTCGGAGGAGTTCCCAAGTTCCATCGTTCGTGAAAACGGGCTTGCAGCTTTACTGAACTACCTTGACTTTTTCTCTATTGCTGTTCAAAGAACTGCGCTCCAAGCTGCTGCGAATTGCTGCAGAAACATTTCGTCCGACCACTATCCTATGATTCTTGGTGTCTGGCCAATCATTCGCAATTGTTTGGGGTATTCTGACCAAAGACTAGTTGAGTTTGCTTGTCTGTGCGTTATCCGAATTATCGACTCCTATCATCGCGTATCTACCGAGAACTTGGAGAACCTTTTGGATGAAACTGCAATTCGTGCAATCAACCTCCTTCTCATGCCATCAGGAGGATCGCCGTTGATTGCAGCGAACACATATACCCTACTTTTAAGGGCACTTGCCACTGCGGCTCGTGCTAGCCCCAGGATCACCATTACTCTGTTGCAAGCAGACATCGTGGATACACTTTATCAAATTCTCACTGGCGTTTTGCCTTCTGCATCCGCCGAAATGCTAGGAGACGGTCAAGGTCTCGGCGGTGATATTACACACATGACTGTAATGGAGAACTTGGCACACCGCTCCAAAGATCAGGTAGAAGAGGCCTTGAGCCTCATATCCGAGCTCATGCCTCCTCTTCCGAAAGGTGAACATCGTAACACACCTCCTGAAACGTGCTCATATATTTTTAGATGGTGTTTTTGATCACAAAGGCTACACCGACAAGGCCTTGGCACGAATGGTCAAGACTAAAGCTAAAGCTGACCGAGCCGCTGCCCGTCAGGCTGCTACCGTGGCTCCTCATCACTTTAATGATTCGTCCATGACGTCTGAAACGCAACAGAATACTACCGGCCATCATGATTCTACTCAAGAATTAGATATTCAGGCTCAGGATGCCGACGAGGCATTGCCTCTTATTTCTGGTACAGAGCCTTTATCAGACAGAACGGAATTGCTGCGCTCCAAGCCGGAGGTTGTTGGGCGTTTTATGCAGTTGATAGTTCCGATTCTCGTCGATGTCTATGCTGCGAGCGTGATCACACCGATCCGTGTCAAGACACTAACGGGTCTACTAAAGGCTGTAGGATTCTCAGAAGGAAATGATCTCAAGACTTTTTTGCACGTCAGTGCCTCATACACTCCCCAGGTGTGCTCCAACTAACTTGATTTCAGTTGGTCCCGGTAGCCAGCTTTGCATCATCTATCCTATCATCAAAAGATCACCCATCGTTGATTATTGGTGCTCTGCAGCTTGTTGACCTTCTTTTGCAAAAACTACCTTCTGAATATAGACCAGCCTTGCGAAGGGAAGGTGTTTTTCATGAAATTGAAGTTCTTGCTTCCAGGGCACTCTCCACAATAAAGTCGAGAGATAAGGATACGGCAGACTTTTCTGTCATGGGAGACGTCGCCATTTATGCTTCTTCTGCAATATCGGGACATAAAAAGCATCATGCATTCTCTCTGGAACCGGAAGACGCAATCACATTGCGAGCTCGTGTCATGCGCTTCAAGTTTTCACTTGGACAAGATGATGGCGGCAGCAACAGTGATGACTCATTCGACGACCTCCAGCGCTTGGTCAAAAAGCTCTCTGCACCGGATGTATCTGAGCAAGTAATTATATCCAGTTTGAGAGAGTTTGCGGACCACTTTTCCTCGGAGAGCTCTGTGTCCAGTTTTGAACTGCTTCGGAGCGGTGCCGTCGAAGGACTACTTCGATTTTCTACAGAGAAAGGCTCAGGTCAGTCCCTTCTGGCTACAGACATCATGGTATTGAAATTACGTAGTTTCTGCTAAGCGTCGTCAGGACATTCTGTTCGAAACATTCACCCGGTCTTCCAGAGCTGTAAATCTGAGACAATCTCCTCTCGCTATTCTTGTCAAGAAGCTTCAAGAAAGTTTGACGAGGATGGAGAATTTTGAAGTGATTACTATTGCACAAGGCAGTGATGGTAAATATCCCCGGGAAGAAGCATAGTTCATTACTGATTTAACTTCGTAAGACTCGAAACGAAGTTCTCCATCCTTGCTCGCTCGTCAATTACGACTTCGCTTGGTTGCCGGCGACGAGTCTGACATTCCACGCAATCTGCAAAACATGGTCGTGTCGATACACGCAATTGCCACATTCCAAGCCCTCAATGACTATCTTCGTCCTCGAGTTGCTGGATTGTCCAGCGGTCGTATGTCTAACATGCTTGCAGCACTGGCTGCATCCAGCTTCGGTCTAGGAGCTGCCTCTCGAATACCACCTGATCACGAAGGGGATCAAACCACGATAACACCTACCGTTCATTCCCCCACATCACCAGAATCGTCTCTACCACCGAATGAAGTTCGCCGTAGACGTAGCCAGCGCCTTAGCGTGAAGAACGGGATGCCAGGATCGTCCGCTGCTATGCCAGACAACGCATGGTCTATGAAAAGTAGCTTGGCTTCGACGAGACGGGAGGAATCATTGGTTCAAGAGAGCGGGCTCGCCACTGAACTCACAGACGATGAAGTCGACGCAGAGGTCAGATTTAGCCCCTCGGGCAGTGAACTATTTAACTCTGAATCGAACAGGTTTTTGAAGATGATGAAGATGGAGATCTGGCAGCGGACAAAACCGTAACGTTATCAGTTGCTGAAGGTGTGTTGTAGGGCTTGTTGTCGTCGGTTAACTCATACAGTATGCTAGACGATGGCAGGATCGAAGCACAAACTCCGGATGGCACACGCATTGCAACACCAAACTCTTCGAAGGGAGGCGGCCCACTTGTGTCACTTACTCAGCAGGGAAATGTTCAGAAATCCTCGTATGCGGCAGCCCTCAAAGCCAAGCCCACTGATTGGCATCTTGAATTCTGGATGGACGAACACTTGCTTCCTCTGGATCTGACCATATACGGTGCAATCCACCAGCATGAGATGAGGAAGAAGACCGGCTCACAGCCATCGAGTGCAATGTGGCAAGGCGTATACACTGTCAAGTTTAAGAAAGTCAACGGTCCACCACCAAGTCAGGAGGGTAAGATCTTGTGACATTTTGAAGAAATTCGCTAAGCTACGGTCTGCAGCGCGAAGTGAAGCGGTTGCGAGGATTCGATCGCCCAGTCCCACTTTTTCCTCGTTACCCGATGATGCACCCCACGCAAAAATACTACGCTTCCTTCGAGTTCTCCACAGGCTCAATGCGGTAGAGAGTGAACGCCCTGCAAGAGCTTTGGAACGGCATTCCTTACCAGAGTCCGCATTTATAAATAACAAACTGACAGCTAAGCTCACCCGACAGCTGGAAGAACCAATGATAGTTGCAAGGTTAGTTCACTTTCAACATCAATTTCAAACTCTTGATGTTATGTTCAGTTCCTGTTTGCCCGACTGGGCTATCGATCTTCCACAAAACTTCCCTTTCCTTTTCCCGTTTGCCACTCGCTATAACTACTTGCAATCTACATCATTTGGTTACGCACGCCTGATCCTCAAGTGGCAAAGTCAGCAAAACCGAGGACAAGATACTTCACGCCGTGACGATGGAATTGGGTTCCTTGGCCGACTCCAACGTCAAAAAGTTCGTATATCACGCAAGCACATTCTAGAGTCCGCAGTCAAAGTATTCGAACTGTATGGTTCATCTTCGTCAATACTGGAAGTGGAATACTTCGAAGAAGTCGGCACTGGCCTTGGTCCAACGTTGGAGTTTTACTCGCTTGTTTCCAAAGAATTCGCACGTAAAGACTTGAAGATCTGGCGTGATGCAGACGCGAGCTCTCCTGGAATTTATGTCCATCATCCTGCAGGACTTTATCCCGCGCCCATTTGCCCAGACGAGATCGCAAACGACGGAGGACAGTAAGTGACTAGGCTTAAATTAATGATTATTCGAACCCACTCATCCAAAAGGAAACGTACCCATATCCTTCGAGTAATCGGGCAGTATGTCGCCAAAGCAATGCTGGACTCTAGAATCATCGACCTTTCTCTCAACAAGATTTTCATCAAGCTCGTTCTTGGGGAAGATGTTCCGTTGACAATTGATTCACTTAGAGTGCGTAGCCCGACTGCCGATCTAGCGATCCTTGCTCACTATATTCTAGCTGGTCGATAATGATCTCGCGAACTCGCTTGCTAAACTACAGACCTATGCTTCAATCAAGGGCCAGACAGAAAAAGTTGGTCCCTTTTTTCTCTATGCATGGCTGCCTCTCATCCTTTTTGAGCAGCTCCTTCGCAAAGTGGCCCTTATGGATATAGTTAACATCGAAGATCTCGCCCTTGATTTCACATTACCCGGCTACGACATTGAACTGAGAGTATGTGATCTGAGGCTTTCGGTATATCAACTGAGTCACTTTTAACAAACAGCCTGGTGGTCGTGACATTGCTGTGACCTCTGATAACGCGGAACAATATATTCGTGACGTTCTGGATGTCATTATTGGGACAGGAGTGCGACCACAAGCTAAGGCGTTCAAGGATGGGTTCTCAAAGGTCTTTCCGATCTCCGACTTGCAAGCGTTTTCCGCGGACGAACTGGTGATGCTCTTTGGGAACTCTGATGAAGACTGGAGTATTGAAAGTATGTTCTGTACTGCTGCAACTGACTACGATATTGATGGGAGACCCCAGCCCTCAACGAAGGCATTAAAGCTGACCATGGGTTTAACGGAGAGAGCCGTTCGATTCGCGACTTGATTGAGCTGATGTCTGAATTTGACGTGACTGCGCGACGTGACTTCTTGCAGTTTATCACTGGAAGCCCCAAGTTGCCAATTGGAGGTTGGTCTCTTCGTACTGTGGTTGGACACGTTGATACAACCATCGACTTCGACTTCAACAGGTTTCCGGGGCCTCAATCCACCACTTACTGTCGTTCGGAAACCACATGAAGCCCCACTCACCGCGGATGACTATCTGCCTAGCGTCATGACTTGCGTCAACTACCTGAAGCTTCCAGAATACAGCTCGAAGAAGGTAATGAGAGAGAAGTTGTGCACAGCGATTAAGGAAGGAGTTGGCAGTTTCCATTTGTCATGAGTGATTTGTTTCCGACTAACTTTTTACGCATCGATTATCCTCGCAGTATTGTTGTTTGTTAATGAGCAATTTCCATGTTGTCAGTCAGTGTAGCTGTGTCCGTAATGAGTCATCTCAGCTTACACATAATACGATGTGATTAACTGGCAGCTGCGGAGCGTGCTACCTGTGTAGGGCGGTGCACTGTCACTCCTTTGAAGCATGTATGTGCGTCCGGACAGGCCACTCGTCGTAAAGTGCACGTTTGATCGGTGGAACAAGCATATCAGCTTCGCATCGGCCAAGAATTGTTCTTACGATCTCTTGAAGAGTAAGGTACGTGGCAATCATTGACACCTGTAAACTAAAAGAACCGTACGTATTGACATCATGTAGATCGAGCAGTGCTTCTCCCTTTATGCTACCTCCTACGTGATTTCATACAAGGATGATGACGGGGAGGTCACCGATATCTCAACGGAATCAGATCTCACGGAGGCCATCCAATACTTCCAGGCTGGCTCCGACGACCCACCTTTGTCCTCAGCGGCGTCTATACTCTCAGGAAGAAGTTTTGGCGGCAAACGACGCATCACTCTACGAGTTCATATCACTGTCGATTACGATGGCCCCAGCTTGAGCGATACTTCAAGTCTGGCAAGCTTGGACGAGTACAAAGGGAAAAACAAGAGCAACGGAGAGCTCAGTTGGACAGATGTTGAATCAGCTGGTGAAGTGGAGGACAATCATTCTCAAACCGCCTCGCCCTTTGAACATGCTCTCTCGCTATCTGCGAGAGACAGAGGGGCAGCATGGCTCCGAGATCAAAACGCTCGCACTATGAAAACCATGCTGGGAACGACACCCGAACCTTCAGAATCCGACTCCCAATCAGTATCCGTGTCATTGTCTGAAGGACAGCGTTCGCAGGATAACATAGACGGCGACCTTGCGCTTCAACGGGATCCACGGGGAAAGTATTATTACTCTTACACGGGTGGGGGCACTTCGACGCATGATTCAGGATACGAGGACGGGTTTAGTGTCAAAGATGAAAACGTCCCTTCTGCGAGTTCGTCAGGTGGGCAGGTACGATTAACCAGCATGCAGCTTAGTTGGCTTACTTCGCAACGCCGTGAAGACCTCGCCGAAGGCTCCGTGACATCTTCCTCTAACTTGGAGAAGACTCCTTTCACTCTTGATATTCCTTCAGAGAGTCCACGGTTTCTCCTGCCAGCCGTGCCTCCGCCCGGCACGCTTACCGCCTGTTCTGAGTGCGGGGTATTGCTGGATGCCATTCGTTATGTATGTGCAATGTGCGGAGAAAAGGAACCAGCGGTCAACTCAATGGTAGCCGGCGAATTGAAGCTTGACATCGGCGAAGGAAGGGAGAAGGTTTTGCGTTCTTATCCATCCTTTGCACACCAGACCTCCCATCCTTCTTCCTCCCATCCTCCGTCATCTGCGACATGGAACAACTCTTCGCCTACTCGCCATGAACACACGAACAACAAACCTCTGTCCCGTCTTCCATCCTCGAGCCCAACACTATGCAATGTTGTTCCTCCACCTGAATCGGAAAATATGGGCTATGAACTTTGTTCTGGATGCATAGAATCCGCAGGCATTTATCATGCCCTTTGTACCAGTACTGAAAGGGCGGGAAGTATCGGCCCAGGGTCTACTGAGGACGCGATGTCGTTGTGGATCCGCTCTGCTCCTAGGCACAAAGGACAAATCCGTCACGCGTACTTCGAGAAGGTATGGGGACAGCAAGGCTGGGATGATGTTGGTGTGTGATGAACCTCCGATTTTGAGCCCTTTTCGTGTTGACATGTCAATTTTAGAACAGGAAGATATGCTGACATGTAAATGTTCAACCTGCAATATTACAATCCTTGGGAAGCGCTACAAATGCGCGTCTTGCAAGAAATTCAACCTTTGTCGCGCATGTTATAGGTTCTCTTTTCTGTTTTCTGTATTTTCAATGAACTACTCACAGTCTGGTCTCGTGTTCCCAGCCAAGTTCATGACATACACCCTGCCCACGCTTTCCTACTTGTGATGGAAAAGCACCCAGCGTTTCGGAATGGATCCGAACACCTGCCCGCTCTAGTATCAATGGGAGATACTAACGAAGAACAGCGTACGCACCCACAATCATCTCGTTTTCGTGTGATATATCTATCTCCCCTGTAGCCATGAAGCACTCGGGTGTCAAGTGCGCACAGTACGTACCCGCCCCGAAACATATTTTTATCTGTTTACCTATTGATCGCCACAGTTGCCTTCAAGACATTCTCGGCGCGCGTTTTCATTGCGCAATCTGTGACTCTGTTGACATCTGCTCTAACTGCGAATCGGCGGGACTCCCTGGAAACCTGGATTCGTCTGATGGAGGGCACTTGTCCTCCCACATCATGATAAAGGTCTTTCCGCTGCTTCACTATCCCCCGTGGACGCTGGTTAATACGATACCCAATAGATTCCGTACCCAGTTGAGACGCAGGAAGTCCAGACAGCTTCACGCCGCGCTATCCGTCTTTGGACCGGAAGGGATGCTGCACATGTTCTCACTGCAGCCCACTCGACGTCCCCTTCTGTCTACTCTTCCTATGCGCAAACTGTTGTAGGTTCACGAATGCAGTTCGTCGCCCAAGACGATCCACCGGAAAACCATCGCATAATTTGTGATGGATGTCACGAGGTTCGTACATGAACTTTATTGCCAGTACAGTCCGCGTCACAATGAATTTTTCTGACAGGCCATTTTTGGAACGAGGTATCAGTGTGCAACCTGTCCTTCGTTGCCTAACGCGTTCAACTTGGTGAGTGTCCTCCACCACATGGTGCAATACCGCAGTTGACTAAGACAAACAAGTGTGGATCATGTGAGGAGCGTTCGTATATGCTTCACGACCCTATGCATGCGTTTTTCAAGCTTTCTCGACCGGTCCTTCGTCCGCTTCAGTCCCCCACCGGGCTCCTTCCCAAGTTGTATGTCTTCCTTTCGTGTTTTCTCTACGCGTTTCAAGTCGAGCCTCTCTCCCAGATACAAAGTCCCCGCTGGCCCTGTGGGTGGCCTCGCTGCTCACGGGGGTCCAAAAGGTATGTCAGAAAGTTTCCCTTCCGAATTTGCCTCCCTCATTGTCATGCACAGAATACCTATCTTTTCTTGTTCATTCCACGGCGCTTTGCGACCGCTGTCTGGAGCGCATCCATGGTGCCTGGTTCAGATGTGCGTACTGCGCAATGGATTTATGTGCAGATTGCGAAGCTGTTGATACCCATGATGGGACGCACTTGTTTGTGGTCTTCAAAGCGCCAGTAAGCTTCGCATTTTTCGCGCTCGGACTTGCACTCAATTCTCGTTAGATTGACATGCCGCAATTCCGGTAATGTTCGGAGTATCTATGGAGAAAATGTACGCTAACATTTGCGGCAGACAATTTGCGAACTTGGAAGATCCTGCACCAATCATTCCTTTCCCAGTCTATCGGTAATACGGGTCAGTAGACCAAAGATATATACCATGACTTCCAATACGATATCCGCCAGATAAGTCAAGGATGCAAGAAGACTTGGTCTGATGTAGGATCCAAACATTGTACTGATTGCAGGGTACTGTAGCACTTGGAGAAATTGGGCTATGTAATTGACCACCGAGTAAAAACGCACTCGAGAGACCATCAGTTCCCTGCACTGTTCCACATAAAGTCGTGTAATCCCCGCCGCCTTGCCGGCCTGAACACGGAAGAAGGCTTCGAGTCACTATGGCGTCAACTCAGCTCTTTTTAAACCCTGTCCGGCACATGACATGAATGACGGTTGAATGGAAACGAATGGACGAACCAAGTCTTCTCCTCTCGTAGAATAGGTCCGTCCTGCTAGCGCCAAGATTTACAATCTTTGGACAGCCATCGCGATCTTTCTCGAGTCTTGTGCACTCTGCACAATAGTAAGCGTCCGAAATACCTGAACAAGAGTGTTTATTTACAAATGCGAAGAACAAAGCACATATACGGTACCTGGAGAACCGCAGATGATGCATCTGCCGCCGTAAGTTCCAAAGTTGCACTCATCACATATGCGAACAAGCGTCTCAGGGCGAACATAAGAGTCGCATACGGGGCTATGACTGTCAATTAACGGACCAAGACACGATACAAAGTGATGCTCACCATTTACCGTCACATTTTTCACATAAACGACCGATGGCTGAAAGGGTCATTATTAATCAAAGGCAGCCTAAGGCGGTGACTCACCAATGCCAGGCTGACGCCTGCACATGATAAGATCTATAGTTTTTGTTTCAGATACAAAGAATACGACAGAATTGATGGTTGTACTTGCCCGGATGATGTTTCGACATGGCTGTATGCGGTTGAGATAGATATGAGACACACAAGGTTTATTTATGGCTATTTGCACACTGCATTGGTGGCTGTGCTTTTGAGCATTGATCAGGATCTAGGCCGAGACACAAAAGTATATTATGTCCACCCCACCATGAAACCAGGGTCCCACAACAAAACGCCATGATCTCTTTCCCGGCATCCAGCTGGCAATACGCCCTCATACGCAGGACGACGCATCGACGCCCTAGAAACAGTGCAGACAACACACACGGTCGCGCTGCGTCTACCATCACCCCTCGTTTGTACCTCTCGGATCTCCACACGGCACGGGCAGCAGGCAACTTGGAGCGACTCGGGGTCACGCACGTTGTATCGGCCCTTGAGGTTGACGTGCGCAGCGATTTCGGGCGCAACGTGATGGTCATGCATGTCCCGATTCGTGACGATGTAAACGCCAACATCGCCCAGTGGTTTGGCTTGGTTGTCGGGTTTATTCAAAATGCGCTGAATGAGGACGAGAAAAACAAGGTGCTCGTAAGTGGGCATGATTTCCGTTGTCGATGCGGTGCTGTATGCTTGTGTAGGTCCACTGCTTCCAGGGCGTTTCGCGGTCCGCTACCCTGGTCTGTGCCTACTTAATCGCAACGACGCCGATGCGCGCGAACGAGGCGATTGCGCACGTACGATCGAAACGGGGCATAGTCTCGCCTAACCTTGGTTTCCGACGTCAGCTTGTAGACTGGGAGCGTACAAAGGCAGAGGAGCGACGAAGGAGAACGAAGAGCAAGTGTTTGACGCTGCCCAAATGGGTAGGGAGGGCTAGATGATGTTGTAGTTACGTAATACATGTCTGCACTGACCCGACGTTGCCGACTCAAAAGACCACCACAAGACGACGAGTCGGATGGACATTCCTTAGAACGAACAACAACTACGCGACACCATCCCTCACCTCCACAACACCGCAAACATAGACGCGCAAAAACCGTCAACGAAAGCGTGGACAGACGGTTTCTTCAAAACTATTCACCGCACAACGTATACCACATCGTATCATACCGACCGCTCATCTCAAGATGCACTCTAGGCATTCTTCGAATTCTCCCCGAAAAACATCTCGCCACCCTTCCGCGTCTACCACTTCTGGCCTTGCCCATTCCGCCCCTCTATCCACACTTGATCAAACTATCGACGTCCCATCTGGAACACATTCCTTGGCTCATGAACTCGCAGTAGCGTTAATGCCCGACCCTGCTGGAGGTGCATCCAGGCTATTGGCAGAGGAATTCGGTATTGAATACGACGAAGGTGCCGAAGGGATTGATGATGACCTTGCTAGACATTGCAACGGAAATGCCGATACAGACGGTGCTCATGTCGCAGTCATCAATGGAGGTACCAGCTTAGCGGACGAGCTGGGTGCTAGCACGCCAGGGGGCAGTCTAGCAGCCGAGCTCGGCAGCATCGCCGACGACGAGTCGCGCAGTCGGGATGACAGTGGCACTCGTAACCAGAGCGATGTTGAGAGTGGCAACGGAGACGAGGACGAGGACGAGGACGCGAATCGGCGCGCCGCGCTGGCTCAAGGCGCCATGGAGATTCTTGCACAGAACCTGGCGTCGACGGATAGATTCCTCAACCACTTGCGCGCAATTGATGCGACTTTTACCCTCGAAAACCTTACAACTGACATGATCAGTGGGCTCAACGACGCCGTACGCGAACGCGAGGGACAAGTACGCGAACTCATCTCACATGATCGCGACTTGAGGCGTATCGCCACCGAAGTTGGAGGTATGGACGTACTCGGCGATATTGACCCCCTCGAGATGATCACCTCGGAGGATGATCGAGAGCGTCGACCCCAGGAGCCATTCAAACTTGAATCCGTTGCAGAGGAGGAAGAAATCATGGAAGGAGAATCGTTGTATGGCTCACTGCCCTCATCTCCCCAGAAACCGTTTTTTGCACCCACACACACGCCTACAACACCGCCTTCCACGTCCATATCATCTGCAAAGCCTCCGAACAATGCATCGCAACCGCCGCAGTCGTCAATATCGACGCTCAGTATCGCACTTCCATCAATGACCCATATGCGGTCCCACACAGCATCTTTCCTCGCGTCCCTCACGATTATATCTGAGCAATCACAGGTGAACAGTGCAGCTACTGCCGATGCGGGACGCAAGATTCGTTCTGTAAAGAACCAGCTCGCAAAGTGGAAGATTGAAACGGAAGGTGCAGAAAGGAGTCGGGTGAAGATTGAGAAATGGGAGACGGAGAGCATTAGACGGAGGGATGGACGAGTGGTGGTAGATGAACACATGAGGGCATTCGAAAGGGCGATTGCAGAGGCGGGGATGAAGACACAAGCCATATTGGCACAGTGAAAGGGAGCATCCCTGATCGGATTGAGACCCTACACGGCTACTAGTGATTTACTCGAGGCCTAGAAGTATACCAGTGCATCTATTCTATTTTTTTTCGTTTTGTACCACACCCATATATCCCTCATATACTTCCTGCATCGCCACCTTGTATTGAAGAGATGACGGCGTCCATGACTGATGCGCTCACAGCACCGCTCGCCAGTGTCACCGCACTTTCCAGCACGCTCTTCCAGTCCTTGTCTTCTCCGCATCCGCATGCCAAGCCCGGCATCCCTCCACCACCCATCTCTGCCTTCCATAGCGTCGAAGCGTCGCTCGCACATGCGCTAACAGAGACCGCGTCGCACCAAAGACGACAGAAACGGATTGAGGAGCTCATCGCAGAAATTGACGTGCTTGAAGCAAAATGGCGCTGGATCGTTGAGCAGATTGAGCAAGGAAAGAGGGAATTGGAAGCTGTAGTGAAGGAAGGTGACGAACGGATTGAAGGGATGCGAAGAGCGAGAGAAGGTGAGTAAATGTTTCCTCGGTTGACCCCGTCTAGATACACGTTCTGCAGCGTCGATTCCGTATCCTGAACTGCTCGCGTACGCACAATCGCTCAGCGCGTTCACCTCAGCGCCGCCGAATATGCCCGACCCGAACTCGGTACATGGTACACCTATTCCACTGTTCTTTCCACCGTTCCCGAATGAAGAAATGATGAGAAGGGGCCGACTGAATGTCGAACAGCCCCTTGGAGGGCTTGGGGAGAGTCGTAGCGTGAAACGTGCGTGCTCTTTCGACATACCGCCAACGGGGAATGACGATCATAATCCCCTGTAGCGCGCTCACCATCGCCAAAGCCAACCCAAGTGACACGCGACCGTCCTGGTGTTCATCCGTACCGACACGAAGTACTACGGACGCAAACGCAGACGGTCTTTGACCTTGACTTGGATCTCAATCCAGACTTGTAGATAGGTGTGATTACGTAACTGTCTCTTAACACTTGTCCATCGCACGCACATTTCTGCGAACTTGTTTTCTTATTGCTTCATTTATCGAATGGCCGGCTATTTCTCGAATCACTCTCAGTCTCGCTTCACCCACCAACCCCAACAAACGCATCCACCCGCTAATACGACTGTCTCAAACGATCCACCAAGACCACGTCTGCCCGCGAGCCGTCACTTCTCTACCTCTCTGGCGAACCGCGATTCAGAACCTGCACTCGCAAAATCAACGGGCACATCCCCCTCATCGAGCACAATACACCCTCTCCGGAACACGTATGTTCGTGCCAGTACCCGACGTTCATCTCGGTATTTATTCCTTCTCTATCCAGTTGGGTTTTCTGGTTCCGCCAGCAGCGCGCCCCGGGAAATAAGATCACGAATTACGAAGAGGGAATCAAAAAAATAGCCTCCTTTTCCTCCGTTTGTGTCGTCCATCACCCTTGTTTCTATCTCACTTGACTCTTGCTCCTAGGTCGAATCCTTTTGGTCTTTGCACACTCACCTTTCTCCGCCATCATCTCTCGTGCCGACAACCGATTATCTTCTGTTCCATGCTGGCGTGCGCCGCCCCGTTTGGGAAGATCCTCTCAACCGCACCGGCGGAAAATGGATCATCCGTCTAAGAAAAGGGGTGGCAGATCGCGTATGGGAAGATCTTGTGTGTGGCGTCGTGGGTGATATGTTTGACGAGTGCGGAAGGGGCCGCCTCAAGGTCGATGGTGATGGTAATCTCAACGAGGATGAGGATGGCGAGGAGTGGCCAGAGATCTGCGGATGCACCATCAGCGTCCGGCAGAGCGAGGACATCGTGTCCATCTGGAATCGCGTTGAGGCGGACACGAAAGTGCGTGAAAAAATCAGGTGGGTCACTCTTCTCTCGCCCATGAAGCTCGTGACGATTCATCATGAAAGGGATACCATACGTTCGGTTCTCAGTTTACCCGCTTCTACAATAATGGAGTATAAATCAAACAATGGTACTTGGTTTCTTGGTTCTTGACGCTTTTGTTTGGTTAACCTTGCGTGGTGGACGTAGACTCGATACAAGATAAATCTTCATTCCGTAACTCTGCCGTCGAACGTACGCCTCCCATTTCCTGATGGGTTTTTAGTACAACGGTTACGGCGTCATTTGATGGTAGTCGGAATTGGTCGCTGGGTAGTGATTCACACAATGTTTTTAATGATGAACTCAGTCATATGCCACGGAGGATCAATGAAAACAAATAAGGAGCTGGTCCGCATTGTATATCACTACATGAAACGCAAAAGCGCAGCTGGAGAACTTCAGAAAACGAGACTCCTTCGACAAGGAAGAGTTTGGAACACGACACAACGTTGCGCCAGAAAAATGCCTGCGAGGGCGCGTTCAAGCATGTGTTCGGAGGTCATAGAGGGTTTTCCCGTAGTAGGTACCCGCACCCAAGCTCGTCAGGGCAAGGACGACGGGGACGGGTCCTTTGGTCACACGAGGGAGTGAGGACACTAGCAACAGTGCGGACGCGCCTAGTCGAGGATACATGTGAATGGAGGTGCAAGTGCTGGTTATTAGAAACCCTCACCGAGAGCGCCTTCGATTCCGTTTGGTGCACCCCTCTTGATTTGCTCTGCGCTCCAGATGTAGAGCGCACCGACACTGGGATAGTGCAGTCAGTTGCCACACGCAACTCAGCGACGAGCATGAACAGACCCGATTCCAGCAATGAGGGAAGGCAGAGAGCGTGTCTTCAGGTAGCCTGTTACTCCACCAGTGACACACAAGACACCGACCGAGTACGCTGGGATGGCAGACTGGGGGACTGGCATGTCAGTTCTGGAGTAGGTCAGAGTTGGGATGAGCTTGCCATGATATGGTAGATATTCGTTGGTGGGCTTACAGGAACAAGAATTGTCAGACGCCGTTCGTTGGGAGTAGGGGCCGTGTGATCACGGGTCCCCACGTTACTTACTAGTGTCACTCGGTATGACCCTTCCTCAGTCGAACAAAGAATACGGCACCAAGGAATATTGGTGAGCAGAACTCTTCTCTCTGTTCACCTCCATATCATACTATCGTGTAGGAACGCGAGATACACTCAGTATGTCCTCTCTAGATATCCTCCCAGACCTGACGACGACCGTCGCCGACAGAGACGAACCAGATACCCCTTTCGACTGGTTCAAGTCATATGCAGATCTTGCCGCTCATATTCGTCCTCTCATACCTGACAAGACGGCCAGGGTATTGATGCTCGGCTGCGGCAACTCAAAACTCTCGAAAGACGTAAGTGATAGCCGGCATTCACGAGCTCGGAGCCTTGACGCATGGGTTGCTAGA
The DNA here is from genome assembly GCA_038088895.1 of Xerocomus potaroensis. Taxonomy (NCBI): domain Eukaryota; kingdom Fungi; phylum Basidiomycota; class Agaricomycetes; order Boletales; family Boletaceae; genus Xerocomus; species Xerocomus potaroensis. The sequence continues at coordinate 15,027 of JBBPJT010000108.1, read as the reverse complement.
TGTGGGAGGATGGCTATAGAAACATTGTCAATGTCGACGTCCGTCACCTCGTCCACGACTTGTTCCTGTTCTCATCGTTGCACAGTACTCGGCGGTCGTTATTGAACAGATGCGATCCCGCCATGCCCAGTTGCGATCGGACATGGAATGTGTGTACTACTACTGATGTACAGGATATGCCCACGCCTTGTTGCAGGGCATGAGATGGATGTTCGCGCCCTAACATTCCAAGATGCTTCTTTTGACATTGCAATCGATAAAGGTAATGCGACCCTGTATAGTGTTTTTTCTTGACTGGCGCAAACACGTTTCCTACAGGAACAATGGATGCAATGATGACGTCCTCCACCGACGTTTGGGTTCGTGCATACCGATAGTTTTCTGGATGTTACCAAACTTGGGGCATGCAGAATCCTCCAGAAGATATTATCAAAGATTGTACATCAGAGGTATCCGAAGTGCTCAGGTGCATTTCATCTTCTGCCATCTACCATTTAAAAACAGGCTGAATATGTCTTCCAGAGTCCTCCGACCATCCGGCACCTTTCTCTACATCACGTTCGGTCAACCTCACTTTCGTCGGAGGTTTCTTACAGGTCCCCACTGTGCTGGAACGCAGTTGGAAATAAAAGAGTTCGGAGAATCATTTCATTACTACATGTATATATTGCGTAAATCGGCCTAGATGGCATGGCTTCAGAAGCTTCCAAACAAACTTCCAATTGGAATTGTAACTGTTACTCATGATCGGTCCACCATCACATATACTACGAGATTGGAGTTTCGAGACTGTGTATAATTTTGTGGGTAATAGTAGCGCAGTTGCGAGACATGTGCATACAGATGAGCATCCAAGATACGTGGGCTCATGCACTTTCAGTGCTTGCAATTTTGCTATATCGATCCATTGTGGGCTACATAGTCGGGCCACCAGTACTTCAGTATCCACGAGTAAATGAAGGGTGAATGAAAGCCCACATTTTTGAAGAAATACAACCAGGCACTTGGGGTTAAAGTCGCTATACATACGAACTCCGAGTAATCTTGAATGGAAGCTCTCCTGCTTTGGCGATAGTGTTTCTGGACGGGTAGCACAGATCGTAGCTCAAGGGTAAGCAATCCCAAGAAACAAATCTGTACGATCACTGAATATACTTTTGTGTTAGTGAAAAGGGTGGTACAATGATTTTGGCTAGACCTTGTTAGTACGTGCTCGATGTGTTGATGTTTAATTCAGGTTCCTGCAATCAGTCTAGGATCCGTTGATCGACTTGAATAAAATGTTGCCTCTTAAGTTCGTCGCGGTTCATAATTTCCCTAAGTTCAGCAAATAGCTTGGTAAATCCAACTATCGTTCAAAATTCAGGCTCGTAACTAGCATCTGGGAACCGAAGTTTCTCCTTGACGCTTCGGCAAATGACCGAAAGGGTAGGTCCCGATGATGAAAACATTTACAATTTCTTCGTCAGAACAAGAACTTGACATTTCTGTAGAATGCTAACATGGGATTCTCCCCATTCCTGAGTCGTGTCTTGTCTAAGTCGCCGTAAGTCTCCATAAATTCTGCATGATCGAAAACGCTACTCCTTCTTTCCCCAACAGGAAGTCCGCTTGCAGAGGTGACACCGTCAAGTAGTGAGCGGCGGGAGGATGGCGAGAAGAATTGCGAGTCAAATGAAAGGGTGGCAGCATTGGGAATGCAAGGTAGGGCCCTTGATTCAGAGAGATCGTCGCCAATAGCAACGGGCTGCTCAAGAACGCATTCGTACATGTCTCGCAGCTGCTCGAACGCGGTAGGAAATAAGATATCAAAGTAACCCTGGCGAACAAAGATCGTTTTACAGGGTACCATTGTCCCACGCACGTTCGTCTGCGCGACAGGTGCGTTCACTCCCGGGACTGCATCAGGTAGGGAAGAAAAATCCGTAAGAAGAAGGCGGTGGCGAGGAAAATGTGCACGAAGCAGATGAAGCAGAGATAGCTGGCGCGTGGGTATGTATTCGGGGGGAGACAGGTTTGGCGCAAAGGGGAGGGTTGCGTACATTCTTCTCAAAGGGGAGGAACGGAGGTACCACGGCAAAGGGGGTTGACGTTTTATGCGTCGACGAAGAGAGAGAAAAGATGCGACAAGAGGATCCGTGACTCTTGTGTAGTATGGTATGAATTCCCCCTCTGCGTCAACGGCAACTATACTCTGGAAAGGCTGCAGATTGAGTGTGTCGTATCGTACCACGTCGTGAGCAAAATTGTCCACGACTTCAGCGGCAAGGACATAGCATGGTGCGTGTTCTGTCTTCGTCCAAGCAAAGACACTCCGGTGCTCGACATTCGCTGTGCGTCGTCCGTGACCTGCACGACGCAAGCGGGTCCGCTGGGCATTTGCGAGTGGGGCACTGATTTCGATGATGGTGTAGACCGTGCGATCATAAACTTCGGGGTAATTCGTACGGAGATAGTCGAGGATATTCAGCGCCAAAGTGCCATTCCCAGCTCCGAGTTCGTAAATCTTGAAGTCCTCGTAAGGGAAGTATTTCAGAAGATATTCAGACACAAGGCATCGAGCTATGGCTTGGCCATACCATGGCTAGATCATATTGAGAAATAGAGGAAGATGAGAGCGCGAGCAAACACATACTTTGAACAACTCAGTTGGCGTATGCCAGATTTGCTTGCCAGGGCCGTCCGAGTCAGACAAGCTGCCGCATTCTACATAACGGCGGGCGACAGCCGCCTCGAAATGCGCGGTGTCCGTAAAGCTGCTGAAGTCAAATCCATCATTTTCTTCGCCAGGTGCTGTGAAAATAGTGGCTTGCTTGGAGAAATAGCCGTAGTGGGGATTGTATAGGGCATCTTCGATAAAGTCGCGTACGAGCATACGGACGCGCGTCGGTGGGGCGGTAAAAGACTTTGCCAGATCATTGGAGGTGACAAGTGGAAAGGATAAAAACTCTTCAGGAACTTCCGCGGAAAACGCGACTTCGGGATTGAAGTTGAACTTTTCCTTGCCAATTCTACGAGACGGTGGCCCATCTGACCATGGAACTAAAGAAGTCGAGAAATAAGCCTTGAGGTATTGTCGCCGTTGACAACTGCGCGTAGCTTGCAGTAACGCTGCTGAGAGCAGCATTGAAAAGGGTCGGTTCGAGTCCTCAACGAGCGGAGACCAGACGCGTGATGTTTTGATGTTTCCTAGGTCAATCTGAAAGAAAATCTAATCATCGGCTTACCAGAGTTCTTTCCTCAAGCCACACCCAATCCATTCAACACTCCATCACTCTAGTGAGGCCCAATCAAGATGGACGTTGGACGCATTGTCCGCTCCTGGGTAGCATCCGAAAAGGACACAGAAGTGGAGAAGCTCATTGAAGGTCTGGCCTACAGATCATAATCTGCTACGAATTGTCATTTTTTTGTCAGGCATCTCGTCAGGCAGCCTCACTTTTCTCGATGTTGTCAAGGCTCTTGGAGAGTATCTCACTGCAGAAGAGGATTATCTGCGGGCCAAAGGCCTGTCTTCCAACACTGATCGGCTCTCCTCTAACATTAGTAACAGGCGTTCAGATGCTTTCTCTGTTGATCGGAAAATGCCCCAGGGACAAGCTCAATAGACAAGCTGGTGTGAACACTTAGGCTGGCTCTTCTCGCATTCCTGATAATTGTGCCTTTCAGTCCGTGTTCTAACTACATTTTGCTGTTCCAAGTTGGAGGACGTAGAAACAATCACGCCAGCTCTCAGCGGACTCTCTCACCTCGTCAATTCACCCTCTTTTTCATCCCTTGAAGTTCTTGAAGTCCTTTCGGCGTGAGTTTTATCTTTGCTTCTCTTGTATGCAATTAACCTTGATCGTTTAGAATTTTCCAGCATGTTAAGATGCAATCACTGGTGCAGTCCACCCGTTTCTATGTCTATAGCATCATAGAAGCTCTGGTGCACGCCTTCCGGGACCACCTCAAAAACACGGGGGATCAATTTCTTTCTGGTTATGCTACTTTGGTTTCTGGAGAAAAGGATCCTCGAAACCTCCTTGTTACATTCAAAACTGTTCGTGTGATTTTAACAGACTTTGATATATCAAAGCATGTCGAGGTAGGTGCATGACTGGAGAGCGGTCAACCAAAAATGAGTGCCAACTTACACGGCCTAGAGCTATTTTGACATTACCTTTTGTTACTATCCTATCACTTTTCGCCCTCCCCCAAATGATCCCTATGGAATTAGTGCAGATGACCTGAAAGAATCGCTTAGGCATGATTTTCTGTGGCCGTGCGTTGGAATGTACCACTGAGATCCTTCTGAACAGAGCATGTCTCAGTGCAACTCCTGCTTTCGGACCACTTGGTATACCTCTGTTCCTCGAAAAGCTTGCGCTTGGATCATCCATCACAAAGGTTTGTGTTCTGTACAATGATTGTTGCCTATAACATCGTTACAATACAAACAGCGCGACACCCTGCAGACGATGTCCACTTGCCTTCCTGTTTATGGCGCTAACGTAGCAAGGGAATTGGGGCAAAAAATCTGGAATGCCTTAAAGTTAGAGGTAGGCATTCCGTTTCTTAACAACATGTTAATGACTAGTCTTCAAGATCCTTCAACCTGTGGACTCCTTGACGGAAGAAATGGCTTTGGATGCACTACGTGCATTCGTTCGTGTTCTCCAGTCAGATTCGTCCGACGATATCCACGATGAAACTGTAGTTCAAATGATTTGCAATGATGCTCTTGAGTCCATCGGAGAACCCGAAAAAGTGCAAGCGAAAGCAGGGATCAAAGTCCTGTGCGCGCTTGTTGCATCCGGTATGTTAACCTATTTGTGAATGAACGTTGGGGGCTGATTTTGAGTAAATTGATCAGCGGAAGTTGGACTCTATGCAATCGAAGGAGCAGTTGACAAGTTAACAGAACTGTTCCATGATCCAGGGGAGGTATCAAACCGGGCCACGGTAATCATTCTTTTGACGGAACTCCTGAGCGCTTTCGTAGCCCCCTCAACGTCAGAAACTCCTGTCGTGTCCGAACAATTGTCAAAGGACCTTCCATCTTGTATAATTTCTCTTCTGGCGTCTCGCAAAGAGGCTATACTTGAGGTGCTTATCACCGGATTGAAATTTGCCTTCACCCGTTTGCCCGCGATTCACGGGCTCTCGAATCTTATCCATCTCCCCTCCCTTCTGACGAACAGCGAGTTGAGATACATTGTGGTTGAAGCAGGAGCATTCGTTGGGAAGGAACCTGATGAAGCTGAAGACATCGCGTATGTGAGGATCACGCTTGCTTATAGTGATTTTAATGTCGCTTCAGCCCCGATGTTCTTTCAATGTTGGCTTCGATTGCCCTCGTGGCCCCACACCATCTCGAGGATCATACTCTCCCCTCACTTTTTTCAATGCTCCCTGACGAAGCACCTCGCAGAGATGCCAAATCCAAACGGACGGAGTATTGGCGTGCTCTTTGCGCCTTGAGCAAGCTCTGTATACACCCAAGTTTATTTGAAAAATTAGTCATACGACTTACAGCCAAGCTTGAGCTGCTCTGCTCTTGTTCTGTGTCGCAGGAAAACTTGCCAGGGGGAACGACCACGACTGAAGAAGCCGAACGCAGTGCCGCATACGCACATGCACTTCTCTTGACCCTTGCAAATACACTCTCGGCGAAGGTAACCAAAGCACGACCTGATCCAGATGTCCCCAAGTATATCGACCAGCTAACCCCTCATCTTTTCCGGCTCTTCCTTGAGGCTGCGGTGATGAGTGAACGGCGGATTTTGGAGGATCAAAGACTGTTGCATGTGGGTGCACGTATCGTCAAGTTAATAGCGGAAGCATTGTCTGTTGAGTACGTTGTTATTCTTTTACACACTCCTTCGTTCACCATCTCGTGTAGACAACAACAAAGATTTATTGACGCAATGGATCGAGCGTTTCTTCGTGGTCAAGTAAAAGCTATCACTGGTGGAGAATTTCCCTCTATGGAAGCGGAATTTAGGCCTACTCATGTTGGTACTACTCACTTATTTTTTCCGAGTCACTGATTGCAGTAGGCACTTGCTAGCGTGCGCCAACGAGAAACGATGATTCTCTTCTCGGCAGCACATGTTCCCATTCGCAAAGAGGTACGCTCCAAACACATCTTGCGCAATATCTTTGATTCTTAGTTCCCCAGGTACAAATAATGAAAGATCCGGAGACAAAAGGACGGGTCAATCTATCAGTATTTCTTCGAGATCTTGTACTATGGTGTGATTCAGCCAGTTGTAGCTCTCTGCAGAGAGAGGCTGCGTGCGAGCTATTTTCGACTCTGATCAATAAATACACAGATGGTGTGTCATTAAATGTGTTGACGATGTTTACGCCGAACTTATGGCTCAGATATTTCCGATTTCTTACATGAAATGCTAACAACGTACTTCTCAAGCGCTCTTAACAATCCTCAGGTTTCTCCCTCAGCGCGGCGTCAGGCTATAGACAACTGGGTTTGGGTGAGATGATTCCTCAACTGTCAACCTGTATCAGCTTGCTGACCTTGGAGCAGATAAGTAGAGGCTTGATAGTCCGGTCCCATCCATTGGTGGCATCGTTTGTCGACCCCTTGTTTACCCTCCTTGACGACGAAGTTATATCCTGGAATGCAGCCCGTGCGCTGGGGACACTGGCTAGAGATGATCAAGTTTTGACTAAACCCAACGGTGCTGTCCTCAAGGTAGGCAAGAACTGCACTAAAAAGTATTGTCGTAATCCCTCTCCGCAACAAACAGATTCTCCATGTTCAGAAATACACCACTCTCGTATTACCAAAGTTATTGGACGGGGCGAACGCAACTGACGGTATGTATTTCAATATTCTTGTTATACATCTCTGAGTTAGACAAGTAGGCTTAGGCACGAGGCGAGAGGCTTATCTCGTTGCTGTGGCGTCCCTCCTCAATGCAGTACACAAATCATTGTATGAAGCACAAATGTCCACGGTACGTTCATGCCGTCTACAGGGCCGCTCCAGAGAGACATACGTGTGATCCCCTAGCTTATGCCTCTACTGCTCCGTGGGCTGGAAGTCGCAGATTCTGATACTCGCTGGAAAATTATCGAGACACTCTCGAAGAGTATCAACACTTTTTCAGACGATAAGCTGTTGCCGACATACGCTTCCGCGCTTGTAATTGCTATGCTCAAAAATTGCACACTTGTGGACGCTCCAGAATATGTGAGTGGATCCAACGTAATACCTGCCCGAGCGTATGATGACCATGTGATAATTTGCGCACAGAAAGTCCGTATGGTAGCATTGAAGTATCTAGCGCTCCTTCCAGGAGCCGTGCGCTATGACTTGCTTCACCCATACAGGCCACGTGTTTTGAAGGAACTTGCCAAGGCGCTAGATGACCCAAAAAGGGCTGTGAGGAAAGCGGCGGTAGACGCAAGGCTTGTCATTTTGCTACTGTTTTTTTGTTGATCTCTGATGATGATTCTGCCCGATAGAACAAAATGGTGCGTAATCCAAACAAGTGTGCACGACAGACTAAATGCTCTTGTAGGTACAATTACACAGGGTGAATTATTGCCTAGTGTTTCGTTTAGCGAGAAATGTATGATATGTTGTGTAGCATGATAAGAGTGGCCAATGGGCATAAGACAACACCAACAAGTCAATTAATTTGTAACATTTCGATCGCCGCTTGAAATAGTAGATCGGCAGAGCTTCCTCCGAAAACAAACGACCTTTGCGAGGGTCATCAGAACCGTTATGTGGGTTAGTGTCTCTCAAGCCCTTGAGCGTTTCAGTTGCGTTGATTATTCGATTGCTAGACCGAACACCGTAATCCAGAAGGGCGGACTTACTGGTTCAACACTGACACCCGAGAGAGCGTCTGGGAGAAGCCAGACGGTAAGCACAGATCGTGTAATGGCTAGCTGGTCGACTACTACTATCTTAACTTCACCGTAGATCTCAAAACTCCATTCGAGGTTAACTTGCCCATTCCTGTTTATAACCTGTGCTTAGCTTTCTATTACAGCTCGCTCTAACGAAGACAAAATGGAAGGAGTATTTCTCTGGAGGGAGGAAATACTATTATAATGTATGTCTCACTCTCTCATTCCCACATTTTAATGTTATACTTAATGACATTTACTCAGACGGAGTCTAAGGAATCCAAGTGGGACATGCCAGATGAACTCTTGCTTCTCCTGGAGAAGGTCGAGAAGGAATCCCAGGGCAGTCAGCTTGTGCTGGCCAGTAGCGTGTAAGGTCTTTGTTATATTGTGTCGTGATCTACAAGGTGATTTTCCCAGTCCCACAGCGATGGCCACCGCTGCCCAAGTGTCTACCGCTCCGTCCACGACTGCCCCAGCTACCCCAACCTCCACAGCCCTCGCAAATGGCGCAAGCAGCACAATTTCTCACTCTGGTTCAGTCCTCCCATTCTCCTCAGGCAGCGTTCTCCCCGCACGACCGAACCTTCCTGACGATCCAGTGATTCCACACAATGGCTTTGCAACATTCGATGAGGGCGAAAAGGCGTTTATGCATTTATTGAGGAAAGCAGGCGTTGATGCAGACTGGAGTTGGGATCAGACTATGAGGGCTATCATCACCGATCCTTTGTATAAAGCGCTGAATACACTCGCCGAGAAAAAAACAGCTTGGCAAAAGGTTTGTGTCCATACCTTTGGTTTTGGTTTCTTGTCCCATTTTTGTTACTTCCGTTGAAAGCTGATGAACCGTACTGCAGTTTACAGATGGACTTCGTGCGAAAGAGGAAGAAGAAAGGGAAGCGCGATTGTCAAAGCTACGTCCCGCCATAAGGAATATGCTTAAAGGGAACCCCAACGTCTTCCATTATACCACATTTGCTACAGCTGACAAGCTCTTCTCACAACATCCGATATGGCAGCAAGCAAGGATTGAGTCAGAGAGGAAACTTATATTTGAAGAGTATGTCGCAGAGCTTAAACAACGCGAAGTGGTGCGTGTTTGTCAGCTCCATGCATCTACTACTTTGCTCACCGTGCTATATTCGATTGCTGAGGATAGCAAGAAACCAGGGCAGCTCGAGCCCGCAGCATTTCAAAGATTGTGACCCTTTTCAAAGAACTAGGCGTTGATGTACTGACGCGATGGCGCAAAGCCCACGAAATGGTCATTGAATCAGAAGAATGGAAGAGCGATGATGAGTTGCGAAGGCTCCCTACTCTGGATATTCTCCTAGCGTTTGAGGACTATAGTCGTGTCAAAGAGCGTGAGTTCGAGGAACAGATGCGGCGGGCTCAAGTGGAAAAGATCCGTTCGGAGAGGAAAGCGCGGGAAGTTTTCAAGGTGCCTAATGCGATCAATGGTTTATGCCCATCGGTTTTCTGACCAGTGGCAGACTTTTCTTCAAGAATTAGTCGAATCCGGCAAGATCAAAGCGCGCTCAAAATGGCGTCAAATCTATCCTACGTTTGCCTCGGATGAGCGTTATCTTAATCTCCTTGGAAAACCCGGTTCCAATCCGTTAGAATTTTTCTGGGATGTTGTTGATCAACTCGACCAAAAGCTCGATGCAAAAATCGCTACAGCTGAAGAATGTATTCGCCGAATTGAGGCGCCGAATGATTCGCCGGAGGATGCGGCCAAGGTTCCTGTTGTCACTCCGCAGTCAACCTTGGAAGAGTTCGTGAAAAGGGTGAGAAGGGACCCCGAGGGCGGAAGGAAGTTGGATGATGAAGACCTCCAAGAGGTGTTCCGTTGTGTGAGTATATTCGTTATCAGATTGTCTTTGTTACTTAGCCATTCGTTAGTTGCATGATCAGGCTGTCAAGAAGCACCAAGATGAGAGACGCCGTTATGAACGCAAGCAAAGACACCTCCAAGACGACCTGCGTTACGCGCTTAAGAAGCTCACCGATCCCATTGACATCAACATGTCATATGAAGCGGTGAGTTCTGTAGACGCCCAGGTTCAACTTATCCAATTTCACACATGTTCCTAGGTCGTGCCCTTGATCGAACACCTTCCGGAGTACAAGGCCATTGAGGACGAAGAGAGCCGTCGTGCTGCGTTTACGAAGTTCATGAAGAGACAAAGAGAGCGACTTCGAGAAGCAGCATCGGAAGACGGTGCTTCAACAACGAGTAGAAAGCGTAAGGAACCCCCCCGCGATGGTGACAAAGATCGCGAGCGAGAACGTGAACGAGACCGTGATAGAGACCGTGACCGTGACCGCGACTTGTACCGTGACAAGGGGCGGGACTTCGAGCGCGACAGGGAGCATCGGGATAGGGACCGTGGTGATCGGGATCGGGATCGCGACAGGGATAGGGATATGCGCAGCTCTCGACACCATCATCGTGTAGATGATCATGACGTATATTCGCGCGAACATCACTCGGAGCGAGACAAGGATCGAGACCGCGATTATCGCTCCTCCAAGCACCCTCGCGACGAAAGAGACGGAAGAGACGGAAGAGATGACAGGCGACGGCCTCGCCGAAGCTCAAGAGACCGTTATGGCCGTGGATATGACGAGGCACCACCGTATGTGAATGAAGAAGAAGCGGAAAAACGGGAAAAGCGGGAACGAAGCAAAGACGTGGGGCGCGATTCATTGAAACATGAAGACAGAGGGTATGGCGAAAGGGCGGAGAAAGTATGTCAACTGAGTACTTCCGAGACTGGTTACTGAGTTCCCGCAAAGCGAGCAAGATATGATCCTGAAGTTGATAATTTAAGGGATCACAAGGGGGATAAACCACGCAGAGCCGAGACCCCAGAGGAAGGAGAAATATGATACAGTCAGTAGCCATTACCTGGTTTCATAGGGAGACCAGACGCACATACCTCTAGTTCTGTATTCCTTCCCCTTTTTTCATTAATGGCCCAAAATGTTTCATACGGCAGAAAGATGATGTTAGGTTTCATTATGATAAATGTTAGTACAGCACATGCAACAAGTGCTTATAACTACTTAAATCCGTTTATTCCCGAACACAATCTTTCCATTTGTATGAAGGACCAAATCTTCTTTCCTTGACACTCTTCTCCGACAGCACCTACTAGTGCTTCTCGCCAGACAGTCCTCAGAGACCTGTCAACATAGCAGCTGGTACTAGTATACACGTGGATTAGTTCAGCTCTCATGGAAGTAAGGGTTGAATTTTGTAATGCAATGATAATGGTAGCGGAAGTGGTTTTCTCCTGCTATGATGACAATGGGAGGTGTGTAAACTGGATAGGGCCAATGCGTAGACGGGTGTACGGATGCTTATTCTTAATAGTCTTTTGATAGCCTTTTCTCCGCTTCTTCTTGACGACCACTTCCATTTTCCCTTTGGTATGTTCAATAACGGTAGCTTCCACTTTAACGTGGTTACGCGGAATGAGTGGGTCACCTCGAAGGGTGTATTCACGCGACCCGATCTCATGTATGTCACGTAGATGGAGTATGTCACCAACACGGACGTCTTTGAGGTGAGAAACGGTGAGGACGTCGCGTGGGGTCAAGATATATTTTCTCCCGACCACTGAAGCGATGACATATTGGGACGGTTGCGAACGAATGAGGTTCAATGCAGCGAGGGTAGAACTAGGTGAAGTCGCGACTAGAGGTCGTACGTTTCAGTACGAATTTATGGCTGAGTGTATGCGCCGACCTTTGCTCAGTGTTTGAGACAGCCAGCTCGCCATGAGTAACTGCAAAGACGAGCAACATGCTCAATTCCGTCCCGCGCCGACCCAAGAGTTTCGATCGGCGATTTAATTTGTAGTTTTTGGTGTTCGCCCGACAATTCCCTACTCTCCATCCTTACCTCTCTCCCGGACAATGCACAGAATCGCACTACGAAACTCGGTCCGCCAGGTTACTTTGGCTGCTGCACCCAAAGTTCGTCCTCAGAGATTTCTCTTGTTTTTCTACGCATATAGACCATTTCACAGAACTGTGTGCTTTCCTCGCGCACATATGCTACCGCCAAACCTGGTTTGTCTTCCCTTTCTTCTCAGCATTGTAGGCTCACATGTACCCGTCTCTTGTCATGTTTTTTTCCGCTTTGCAGCTGCATCCGAGGTTTCTTCAATATTGGAGTCCCGCATCTCCGGTGCATCCGTCGGCGGAAACGTCGAGGAGACTGGTCGAGTTTTGAGTGCGTTTGCTTGCATATTCCGACCAGTTTTCACCCTCTGAACTATCTCTTCAGGTGTCGGTGATGGTATCGGACGTGTTTATGGCCTCAAAAACGTGCAGGGTACGGTTTTCTCACCTAGATCAAAACTTTGAGTAATTTTGTTTGTAGCCGAGGAGATGGTGGAATTCTCTTCGGGTGTTCGTGGCATGTGTTTGAACTTGGAGGCAGACAATGTTGGTGTTTCTATCTTCGGTAACGACCGTCTCATCAAGGAGGGCGATACCGTCAAACGCACTGGTCAAATCGTCGATGTTCCCGTCGGCCCTGGTCTTCTTGGGCGCGTGGTAGATGCCCTCGGCAACCCAATTGATGGCAAGGGTCCCATCCAAGCCGCGGAGCGTCGTCGTGCTTCAGTCAAAGCTCCGGGTATCCTTCCTCGTCGTTCCGTCAACCAGCCTATGATGACCGGCCTCAAGCCAATTGATGCCATGGTGCCTATTGGTCGTGGTCAGCGTGAGCTCATCATCGGTGATCGTCAGACCGGTAAAACTGCAGTTGCCATCGACACAATTCTTAACCAGAAACGGTGGAATGATGGCAAGGACGAGGAAAAGAAACTCTACTGTGTCTATGTTGCCGTTGGTCAGAAGCGTTCTACTGTCGCCCAACTCGTCAAGACCCTCGAAGAGAATGATGCTATGAAGTACTCCATCATTGTTGCTGCCACCGCTTCCGAAGCTGCTCCTCTACAGTACCTCGCTCCCTTCTCTGGTTGTGCCATGGGTGAATGGTTCCGTGATAACGGCAAACATGGTGAGTATTAAACTACGGGTAGTATAAAGTTGTTAACACGATTGCATAGCTCTCATTATCTATGATGACTTGTCCAAACAGGCAGTTGCCTATCGTCAGATGTCTCTCCTCCTCCGTCGTCCCCCCGGTCGTGAGGCCTACCCCGGTGATGTCTTCTATCTTCACTCTCGTCTACTCGAGCGTGCTGCGAAGATGAGCGACAAGTTTGGTGGTGGATCTTTGACCGCTCTCCCCATTATTGAGACCCAAGGTGGTGATGTCTCTGCCTATATTCCTACCAATGTCGGTGCCTTGCGTTATCCTTGAGCGGACTGTCACTTTTACTTGCAGGTCATTTCTATCACCGATGGTCAAATTTTCTTGGAGGCCGAGCTTTTCTTCCGTGGTGTCCGTCCTGCCATCAACGTTGGTCTCTCCGTGTCTCGTGTGGGCTCGGCTGCTCAGACGTATGTGATTGTCTGGTATTTCTACAAGTCTTATTAACTCCCCCCTGATAGCAAAATTATGAAGAAGTTTGCCGGTTCGCTCAAGCTCTACCTTGCCCAGTATCGTGAAGTGGCTGCCTTTGCCCAGTTCGGTTCTGACCTTGACGCTTCCACTCGCTTCTTGCTAAGCCGTGGTTCCCGCCTGACCGAGCTTCTCAGTATGTATTTTGTTCTGCGTGACCTTTGCTAAACTCATGATCGCATTTAAGAACAAGGCCAATACCAACCACTCCCAATGGAGGTTCAAGTGCCCATCATTTATGCCGGTGTCAACGGTTTGGTTTGTCACTTTACTTCTTTCTTCCTAGTGTTTAGTTGCTCATCTACTGTTAGCTCGACTCCATTCCCGTTGATCAGATTACCCAGTGGGAAGCTGAGTTCAGATCACATCTGACTAGCTCTCAGTCTGCTCTCCTTCAGGAGATCTCAGCCGGCAGTGTTACACCTGAATTAGAGGCTAAAATTAAGAAGGTTGTTGAGGACCATGTCTCTTCGTTTACCTCATAGATAGATTTCCTAACGATACGCCGCTACGGTATTGGGGCACGTTGACATCAAAGTACTTGCTCACCTGTGGTTCTCATGTCCTTGTTATACCTCGGCAAATCCTATCGTTGTTTTAACATGGGCACAGGTCGACCGGCGACGTGGCAAGTCGCTATGGCTTTGTGTATCTAGCTTTAGAGATTGATAACAGTATTGTATGGAGTGACAGGTTATAATTCAGTCTGTAATGTCCGAGGTTTCGTCTTCCACGTCATCTTCGTCGTAGAGGTTATTTTCCTCGTCCATGGATTCTTTCAACTGTGCAAACAGTCAGCTAACGTATGTCAGCGGTTACAACAATTTTACCATCTCCAGTAGCTCGTGACACTCATTCAGATGCGCCATGACGATACCCTGTCCCTCCGGGACACTACCGTCATGACCAACAAATTTTCCATCTTTGCGCATAGAATCAATTTGATGCAACGCTAGTTGATACTTGTAGAGACATGAGGACCCCCCTTAGACGGCGTGTTTCAGAGGACATACCGGATAGAGGTCACGAGGACTGAATGGTCCACCATGCTTGTAGACTTCGTTGAGGCACTTCTTGACCGTCGAAAGTTTGTTCGCCTGTGGATAAAAAAGATGAATTGGAAGTACTCTTCACGTCAAGGGTAAGACAGTCGTACGATGGGGATCAGTTCTTCCGATACAGGCTCAGACGAGGAGAGTAGTCGATAGATGAGCCCATAACAGCGCCTCAAGAGATAGAGCAAAACCTAGACGCCAAATTTTGTCTTGGTACAGAGAAGGAGACGGACGGCTCACGTATTGCCCCGATGGACGATTTCCATCAGTGTCCACAAACTTGCCATCGATTCTCAGCTTGTCAATCTCTTGAAGACTCATGGAGTAACTGTATAGATCTGTTTCTCGGAGGCTCCATCGGTGAGTGAGAACAAGCTTCTCGAGCTCAGAGCAAAGCTGGTCGAGGCGATCGTATATGGGTTTAAGTGAGCTAGCCACGTTCTTGGATTCGTCTTGGGCCTTGATCTGCTGTAAAATGTCGAAGCAGTCTTCAAGGAGCGATGAGCATACTGCCTGCGAGGCAGGCACGATGCCTCCTGGTCCAAGGAACTT